>VDFB02071736.1:26488-289783 GCA_007258455.2 Sequoia sempervirens
TAGGGACTCCAAACAATGAGGCTATGGTGCTCTTGGGAGTCTCCTTAACTCCAAAGTCATCCAACTCTAGCTGTGGAGGTTGTTCCTCTTGTACACAGTCATCTCCAGCACTAGTATCATGATCATCCTACTCCTCATCATCTGAGATGACCTCGATCAAATGAACCTTTCCTTTCCCAAGGAAATGGTGGCCAGGCTCCCATGGCTCTATGTAGGTGAAGCATAAATTTTTCCTACGCAGTTCATTTCTAGATTCCTATTCAGATTTCGGCAGTGTGTTCTTTTGCTGATTGAAACCCTTCTGTTTTGACTGAAATCCACTAAAGGCCTTTCTCTGAGGTTGGAAGGGAGGTGTAGTTTCCAAATCAAGGGATAGGCCAATGGCGTCATGTAGTGTACTAGGTTTATGAGCCTTAACTAAACCCTTCAATTTGTCACTCAGACCCTAAACAAACAACATAATAACTCGCCTATCAATCATATCATGAACCATGACTGCTATTTTCTGGAACTCATTGATGTAGGCCTCAACATGTCCAACCTACTTCAGTTGAGCCAAATCCCTGTAATAAACCTCAACATCCTTCTGATCAAAGCATGCAATTAGTTTATTGACAAAATCCTCATATGAACGTTTCAAGGCATGATCATGTGATACCAACCCATGGTGCCACCAGTCATATTCTACATCCTCTAGATGCATTGTAGCAAATTGTATAGCCTTATCTTCCTCCATAGGTTTCAAAGACAGGAATGTGTCAAGTTTATGCACCCATGATCAAGCACATATCTTCCTGCTTCCATCGAAGGTCGGTAAAGGAACTTTATTCAAGGCTTCCTTGTATTCCTTGGGTTGAGTGCCTTGTTTCAATTATCTTTTGAGTTCCCTGTCTTTCCTTTCCAATCTGAATCTAGCTTTATCTTTCTGCTGGTTCATAAATTGATTCAGATTAATCAGTTGTCTCACATCAAGTGGAAGAGCTTTGTATTCATCATAGGCCACCATAACATCATCAGTGATGTGTGTCTCTTCCTCCACCTCTGGAAATGCTTCTTCTTTAGTTTTCCTTGGCACAAATGTAGGATGAAGAGGCTGATCAGACCATGTGCTTGTTGTCCTAACAGCATTAGAGGTTGCTCTACCTTGATTTCCCTGTCCAACATCACTTCTATTGTGATCACTACCTAATCTTCTTGACCTTGCATGATCCACTCTCATTTGACCCATGGCTGTAATCATACGATCCTAGAATTGTTGTACCATTTGTTGTTGCTGTTGGGTAAAAGTGGTCAAAAAATCATTAAGCTGATTATTGAAATCCCTTGGCGGACTTCCATCCCTTCGTTCACCCATCTTTGCTTCAACTGGATTATTATCAACTCCTTCCTACTGTCCTGACCTACTTCTAGTGAAATATCTATGTGATCCTACCTCTCTGGAGTGCATAGAATCAAATCGATTGATATGCAATAACCCTCTTTCACAAACTAATCAAAAAGCAACATGCAATCATCTAGGTATACACCAACATTGCGTAGAAGTAACATGCAATTGTAACCCTCTTCTCAAACTGCACCCAAACTGACATGCAATGCTAAAACCCCAACAGGCTGGTAAGATCACCAGCTCTGATACCACTGTAAAATACCCTTCCGGGGATGAAGAGTTTTTGCAAGGTTTTTCCAATATGGTAGATGTCTTGTTTTAACAAATTGCTTAGTATGAATAATAAACAACTTCATGAACAGAAATGTGTATAAACATTAAGACATATACCAAATCACATTACATCTTCCTTGCTTTAGATTAACACAAATTCGTATTTTTGTCTTAGCAACACCTAGCTGGACCTATTTGGGTAGTTACGAGACTGGAGTATGCAAGAAATGTGTACAACAATACTAGACATGAGCTCACAATTTAACAATGCCTTAACAGAGATTCATAACAGGTTATAACACACCCAAAAATCTGTGACAAACTTGTATTACATCAAGAATGAACCCAGAATGAAAATGAACAGTCTCAAACGCCTAATCAACAAATACTAGGACAACTTCAAGGTAATACTAACAAATAATTTACATTCTAATTCCAAGTTTGAGACCAAAGAGACCTAGCAGCAATTACTTCACTTAGAATTGCAAAGATTAAATAATGAGACACAAACAAACAAAGAACTTGGAGATATATGAAAGAATGTGATGTGCAGCAACTGGTAGAGTGCTCTGAACTCCTGTAAGAGATTACACTAAGAATTTGGGAGACTTCCAATGCCTTCAAGCTGCAAATATCAACTTCTAGCTCCCATGTTATACCCAGCAAGCCACAAATTCTTGGAATAAGACCATGTCCTCTCAGTAGTGCAACAAATTAGTCACCAGGACAAATACGTCCTCCCAGAACTGGCCCAAAATGCTGCAATCCGTCCCAAATACCTTCACGAAGCCTCATGTAATGAACATGCACTAAAATCTCAGTCGTTCCAGAGTATATCATTCAATGATCTGGGGTTTTCGTCCCATTCATCTCAGGGCCAGGGGTTTCGTCTTCGAGAAGATTTTCTTCATAGCTCGATAGAGAATAAAATCAAAATGAATTTCTAAATGCTTTTCCCAATCCAATTGATGCCTTTTATCTTTTCTATGATGCCCATCCACATCCTCACAAGAAAGCCATTGAATCCCTTAAAAAGATCTTATTTCCATATTTAATAAATCACCCTTTTGCAATAATAATAGACTTAAGGCGTTTAATTTATTGACCACCTTGATGAGTCGCCTAGTGATAATGAAGTCTTCACTTAAAAGTGGCCCCATAATAATCAACATTAATAATTAAATATAATTAAACTACAACCATAGCTTTTTGGACCCTTATTTAATTATTCTCATTATTTCCTTGTTTATTTTATTTCCTAACCTCCAGGAATAGAGAAGGCTAGAAAATTCTCTCATAATTATTCATCAGATGGAAAGGGACATTACAAAGCAATATGGGTGTTGGGATTGGCATGAACAGTCCTTGCACAGACTGTTTAGTAATATCCCAGCCTGAAACACACATTTTTATTTGAGGCTTAGAGGCCTTTTACTTCCCAACAATTAATGCCTTTCTTTAAATATAACTGACATGAGGGGTCAGTTTTGTTTTAACTAACATATCCTTAATGTGTATAGAAGTGATGATGACTAACCTAATATTATTGGCTGTATAACTGATGAATTACTAATTTATTCTTGCTAAACTGAAATATAACTGCTAGCAGCAAGACTGTAATGTCCTCTTCTAAAGCCTAGTCAGCTGATGTGACCATTAACCTATTCTAGAGTTCTTGTAGGCTAATTGGTAGTGGTTAGGGGACTCCACGGTTCTTGGAGAGCTTAGTATTGAGTTTTCTTGGCATCCAGTGATGTTTTGGCATTCAAATGGCATTCAAGATGGTGATGACGCTCTTTGTAATGCTTTTGGCCATCTACCTGTTGTTCTCCACATTTCTTGGAGAACATTATTATTTTAGTAAGTGTCCATTTTGGCACCCGACATCTTTCTTCGGCATCAATTGCTTCTTGGTGTGTTCAATTTCCATTTCCAATGTCTTGGTGGAGCTTTTTGTAAGGAGGATGGAATTATTTAAATATTTGCACTAAAGTAATAAAATAATGTTTTAATATTCACTTTAGTGTTAAATATTATAAAGTGTTGTTATGTCCCCAAGTTGGATGCCTAGGAAAATAGAATATGGGGACTTAAGTTGTTTTTAAAATGTTAAAGGGGCCTTTTCGAGGAAAAATGAAATATTTGAATTTTTAAAATGCCATATTTCCCTCCAACTCTATATAAAGGGATTTTGGCTCTCATTTTCCTCATTCAAGTTTGCACACATAATAGGATGTTGTTGGAGTGAACATTGAGTTCTATCAAGAGATAATTGAAGATGAAAACTCTCATCAATATTGTTATGAATGCCCCTATTTTTTTTTTGAAAAGACTACTGATTTGGAATGTTTTGCTGATGCTTTGTTTTTCTTGTTTCATGTGTTTGCATCATAACAAGAATGCATAGGAAATAAAACATAAATAGAAAATGCATTGAAAATAGCTTCCTTTTCAAAATGATTCATAACAACTCATAGTAGTATTGAAGACTATTGCATTTTAGTCTTAAAAGAATATAATATCAAACCCTATACAAGAGTTGCAGACCTGATAGGAGCCAACACAGTCATATATATTCACCATACTTTGCAAGCCTTTCACCAGAGAGTGAAAAATAACTCACTTGCACTCAGCCAAGATCTGGTCACTCAATCTTGATATAGGATGATAATTGGCACAGGTCTATCACAGATTTCAATATTGTTGCTGCTGCCACAGGTCATGACAATCCTTAATCTGCTCTAAAATGCATTACCAAAGTGTCCAATTCTGAGCTGGGTTGAAGTAAAATTGATCATACAACACTCCACACCATACCAGCAACTTAAACCCTCTTCCCCATGGCATGGGAAAGGAAGGAAAGCTACAGATTTGACTTCAGTATGGCACAGTTCAAGAAATTTGGGCACTTGCAATAGGGACAGCTGAGGGTAAAAGTAACAATCTCCTCCAAAACACAGTGAACACCCTAAATCAGATTCCAAGTGATAAACCAACCTTAGGCGCCCCTTTCAAGAATGATATCTGCCCTCAAACCCAGACGTTTCATTTTGGAAGCCTCACGCCCTTTGTCCAGGCAGCCTGCAATGTGGTACGACCTATATTGGAAATTGTGCCACAATCAAATGTGAATGAAAACCCTTAAACCAGGTCGCCTATCTTCAGGGAACTTAGTGAAAATAATACCAATTAATTATGAAATCCTGCAACACTTATTTCAGCACTCAGAATATTAAATCTAACCTACTCTAACCTCATACCACAATTCCAAAAACTGCACTCCACCCCAAAACTAAATACTTTTCTGTTGAAACCATTTTTACTTTATTTGTGTTAATGCTTTTTGGAATTAAAAGGATAACCATAGCATATCAATCTTATTGGGAATATTTGGTTGGATTTAATACGAGTACTTTTAAAAATTTCAGGTTTACATTCAGGAAGGGATTAAAGCAAATGACAAAACAAAAAGCAGTTCAAGTTCAGCAATGAAAGATGTAAAGAATGTGACAGTTATCAGTGAGGAACGGAAAACAGTGCCTATTGGGCGAATTCCTATCATGGTGAAATCACATCTTTGCCACTTGAGCAGTCTAACTTGTAAGGAGTTAATTGAAGGAGGAGTTTGTTCATTTGAAGTCGGAGGGTATTTCATTATAAAAGGGACTGAAAAGGTTTGCTAATCAAAATTTTGCTTTACTGTTTGGATAGCAATATTTTATTTTTTTTGCTTTTGAAGACAAATCAAACTCATTGCTCTAAGTTTCACCTTTTTCCTTGATATGTCTAAATAAAAATGACCAAACATCCAATGACTGTAATAGGTAGCAACATCTGGGCGTATTCAAACACTTTTAGCTGTTGTGTGATTTATTACCAAGAATTAATATTATATTTTGTTCTGCTGTGAAGAATTAAAAGAGTGTTCAAAAAGAATGTGTGAATGTCTCAGGTTGAATCTGGCTTACACTTTCAGTCTCCCTATAGCTACTAATCTGATTTAATTAGCTTGTGATACTTTTGGTACTTTGCAATAGAAGAAACTAGGAAGCAATGCTTTATGGAAAAAAGTCCACAGTTTGTTAATTTGTATTCTGGCACTTTTACTCTTTTCTTCATCTGAACCTTCCTTGCAATTGTGAAAAATTATCCATTACAAAATATTAGTATGATTACATCAATCCTAATACTTATGTAGAAAATGTATCTTCCCCTTTAGGAAAGAATAGAACACTAATTTTTCTGTGTTTATGACTCCCTCATTAGAAGAAACTTTACTATTCTTTTTTCTGTGTTTATTTTGTAAGTTACATGGATGAAATATCCTCATCAATTTTTCACCAATTTTTTTTTTACAACCTTTCCCAAATAGGAATTTTTTCAAACAGTTCATATGCAGATGTTCTTTAAAGAATTTCTGTATGTTATGCTTTAACAGTTCATTCCCCAACGACAAGGATTATTTTTTTTCCATTGATAGATAAAATATGATATTGTAAAACCAATTTAATGAGCAGTTGATATGCATTCAGATTATTGTATGAATCAGAGGAATAAAGATACAGATTGCTGGTTTGGAATCCACAGTGCACAAAATAGCTAAAAACGTACACAATCCTCTTACATATAAAATGGAGTTTTTCCAATGTCTACAATAGTATTTATAAGAGCCGCAATATATTTATATGAACTGTTTCAGGTGTATGACAGATACCTTACAGCTGTCCTCATGGAATGAATGATGGTGCCTACCTAAAGTACCTCATTCAACTTCAGAAATGTCCTCATGACTATGCCTAAACAGTCTTCATATTAATGCCTGGCTGTGTATCCCTGTGTGCTCAGCTGAAGGATGAATTGCACCTCTTAAATCTACTGTATTTGCTCATGTCCTCTCTTATTGTTGGTGCATCCAGCTGTACAGTCACATGCCCAGCTGAATGTAAACTCACACCAGTTAAAGGAAACAAGCCTCTAGGAAGGGTCGGTTTGTTGTGACAACTCACATGCCCAGCATCTATTCAATCGCTTCAAGTATTAAGGACCTGTGACCAGCAAAAGAGGTCTCACACCACCATTATAGTTTACACTTCTTCCTAATATTATTTTAATATTGGTAAAATCCCACGGTCAGCATTCATGAATTTCTAAGCCTCGACCTTGGAAGTAACATCTAGTAATTCCAGACAATCTTCCCTACATGGCATCCACTATTTTCTTTCCTCTAGAAGTATTTCCTAACCACCAACTCAAAAAATTGTCTTGGAACAAGACTTCAAAAATTTCGAAACTCTCCAATCAATGAAACCAAGTGCGAAATCTGAGTCTCTACCTGTAATCAGCTAGGGTAGGTCTTCCACTACCGAAATTGATTTTCCCTTAGGGTTTTTGTCCTAGGGTTTTCTCCACAAGCTCTCAAAAACTAGAATAGAAGAATAAAATCCAGCATAAGCAAATGAGCTCACAAATTCACTTTTATATTTGCCCCTTAGTACATTCTCAAAATACTTTTCAAATTCCTACTTTTAGATATTTCATTAAAGTACATTAATAAAGTGACTTTTGAAATTTCCTTTTCGTAAAAACCCCTACTGATTTTGATCGATAATTTTCATGATATTTCAATTTGACATATTGGTAATTTTGTCAAATAGTTAACACAATGATTGAACTACAACTTTCCAATGGCATTAAGATGGCAAACTTCATGACAGATTTAAGACAACTATCTCAACATCATGGCAGGTCTCAATACAATATTCAATCATGGCATTTGCATAGGGTAAACTCATTCAATATATTACAGACCAAGAACAAACTCTCACAAATTGAATTTCTGAACTATGACAATATGTCAACAGTTACAATTCAGAAATATATGTCTATTAGAAATGTTACTTCAGAAGTAAGTACAAGGTAACTGTTGTCACCTAGAAATGCACCCTATGCAAAGTTATAAAAAACTAAGCTTTCTAGAGAAACATGGGGTCATTTCAAGGCTGTGGGTCACCTGAAGTTGAAATGAACCTCTGGAGAAGGCCGGCTTCCTACACTGGCAGTATCACCTAACTACTAATTCTGTAAGGAAAAGGGAGAAGGAGAATGCATGAAAATTAAATCCTATGGTGATACACCGCATTGATAAGAAATCATGAAATGAAAACAAGATGAACATACACTGGGAAACTTAATGGCAACTGTTTCACTAACTCAACATAACCTCTTTAGACTTATGCGTCATTCTTAAAAGGCTTGATCTACATACATATCTTAAGAAGGAAAGATGAATTTCACAGCTTTGAGGTATGAATGCAGACTTAGAAAACACAGTTGAAAACTTGCATAATCTGAAAGAAATGAGAATAGTACAAACATTAACACTAGCTTCCAAGGTAAACTCTGTGTTGTATTCCAGATTCCAGTTGAGTTACAAAGCATACATCAGCTGAGAAAGAATTGTTAAAAATCACTAACTCATGGGAATGCATAATCCGAACTCCTTTACAAAGAGGCAAAAATGCCATATATACAAAAGTGTGTCAGCCCCTAGGGCTTACAAAATATCAGCGTTCAGAAAGATCTTCCCTAGATCTTTTGAATGAAGTTAATGCTGTATCCCCGTGTCCATGTCGGTGACAGATCGCCCTCAAGAATGGCCTCCTTGATCTTTTGCAACGCCCGCATTAACTTCTGGTCTCGTGTCTATCTTCTAACCTCCCTGTCAAGTTGCCTTGAATGCTTCTAAGCTCAGAGCCGATTCCACGTCGCTTTCACTCTGTTGATCTTGTTCACGGGGGTCAAACTGCCATGGCTCTCCTGTAGCTTCCTCTGATTGGTTGAACTCGTGCCACATGAGATCGCAAGACGGTCAAAAGTCGCTCAGACTAAATCGCATGTCGGTGAGACACTAATCATGTCTCCCCAATGCAATTAGACTCCTCAGCGGTTATCGACATAGCTCATGACGATCGGCAAGACCACATAGCGAGTTCAAAAGTTATATCGACATCCGCAGTGGTTGTCATCCGGATTCGGAAAGAGATCCTTCAGTCGGCAGGAGGTCATACCAATCTTCGTGAGTTATACGTTGTGCTCCACTGTCAGCAGGACATCCATGTGTTGGTGAGACATTTTGGCGAATGCAATACTCTCTCGGTGAGACTACCCTCATTCGCCGAGACATCATGTTGAGCTATTTACGTCACACCGAAGGCACAAAATATGTCGGCGTGACCTTTTGCTATCGGTGAGACCTCATATCGATGACGCTTCCCCTCGCTGAGAGCTCACTTTTCTTGTCAGGGAGACATCGCTATATCGGCAAGACCTTTTGCCGAAGGCATCTTTCACCGAGACCTTATAACGATGTCTTCCACATCGGCAAGACCTTTGTTGTCGGCGATACTTCTTGCCGAAGGCAAAACACATATCGAGACCCTTCATTGGTCGGCAGGATCACATACCTTCGCCAAGACCTCATGTCAACTCTACTTTCCTTTGGCACGAGCTCACATATTTTCTTGTCGGGGAGACTGCCACTTGTCGGCGAGACCTCACCCCGACGGTGAGACCTTACAGCGAAGCCCCCATACCATTGCCGAGACCTTGGCCTATCAGCCAGACATTTGCCCGAGATGACCATCCTACGCCGAAAGCACTCTGTTTCGGTGTGACTTCGCTTGATCGGCCAGACCTCACATCGATGATGTCTCCTCTTTCCGAGACTTCTTTAGTCGCCAAGAGGTCCAACACAAACCGATCTCCTTGAGCTAATCCTTTCGGCGTGACTTCCATCAGTCGGGAAGACTTCTTCCGAAGTCACAACATTATACCGAAGCCATTCCACTTTGGCAAGACCCTCGTTGTTGGTGAGACGTCATATCGAGCTCTCCATTTCCTAGTGAAGGCATTCTGTTTCGGTGAGACATCATCTCCTCGAGCAGACCCTTCGCCGAAGGAATAACTTTATGCCGAGAGCTCCCCGGTGAACCAAAGTCACGCCAACCCGAAAGTCCTGGTGACTGGCGCACTCAGCCAAATAGAACGCACTGCTAGTCGGCAAGACAACAAAAGGGTCTTGCCGACTTTCTTCTCTGATGAGTTTTATGCCAAACTGACTGAGTGATCCCTTTCAAATGAGCTCCTTGTGAAATGGCATCAGATGCATGACCTAACCCTCGATGCAAATGTCCCATTTGGCCCTTATGAACATCTGAAACATAACCTATCCTGCCTGATTGAGCCCGTAACTTGCAATATCTCAGCAATGAATAACCTTTGAACAAGCAGATATATGGGGACCCATTAACTGTGTTAAACCTCTTCAAAGCTAGATGCCAACCTCAATCACTCAAGCATCATAAATGTGTATCTTTACCACCAATTTTTTCTCTGCAGCAGACTTCACAAAATTTCTATAATCGCCCAACTAGATGATCTCCCTCCACGAACCAGCTAGGGTGGAATCGTTTCACCAGCGAAACCGGAATCCCTAGGGTCTCTCTTCCCCAAGACCAAGAACTCCAAGAAGCTCTCCAAAAGTGAATTTGAGAAAATAAACAAGCATATTGCAAATGAGCTCCAAAATCACCTTTTATATCATTCACTTTATTTCCCGCTCAATAAATTAGATAAAGTGACTTTATAAAGTTTTTTTTTTTAAATATTTCCAAAAGTCATTTTATAACCCATTTAATTAATTATTTAACATTAACTTTTTAAAAATACTTTTCCTGCCAGGTAGTATTAAACAATTAAATAAATTAATTCCCTTTTCCTGACTATAGCCTATGGCAATTAAATAGGCTAATATGTCCTCAGGGTGATCACTGAGAAAGGGACATTACAGTCCTCCTTTCCCGAGATTGCTTTCCATCAGGCAACTATAAATCGGGATCTTGCAGTATCTGTTCTCCTTCCCAAGTTGCATCCTCTGCTAGAAAGTCTCTCCATCTAATCAGATATTCCTTGATTACTCTCATCCTCAATCTCCTCTCCCTGATAGCAACAATGTCCTCAGGAACCAACACCAAATTCCCCTCCTCACCCAATGGGGCTAACTCTGCTGATGAAGTAACTTGTTGCCCTAGTGCCTTCTGGAGGCACAACACATGAAAAACATTGTGAATTTTGTTGTTTTTGGGCAACTCCAACTCATAGGCTACTTCTCCCACTCGCTTGGTTATCCTATGAGGACCATAAAACATGGTTTCAATTTCTCTGCACCACTTTTCTTCAGCAAAGACTACCTATAGGCTGCAACTATAAGAAGACCAAGTCTCCCACCACAAAATTCTGTTCAACCTTGTGCCTCTCTACATAAGTCTTCTGTTGATTTTCTGCCACCTGTAAATTCTCCTTAAGAGCCTTAAGAATGTCTTGGCTCTCCTGTATCCAATCCTTGGCTTTGGGAGCCCTGCTAGCCCCAAAAGCCACATCTAGAAATGAAGGTGCATCATAACCATATAATGCATTAAAGGGTGTCATACTAATGGACATGTGGTAAGTGGTGTTGTAGCAATGCTCTCCTAGTTGCAACCTCTTTATCCATGCCCTCTGTTGTCCCGAAACATAGTTATGTAAGTACCCCTCTACCCTTTTATTCATTATCTTTGTCTGGCCATTTGTACTCGAAGTCAACTTAGTGCCAACAAGTCTAAATAATTCCTGAAGTCTAAATAATTCCTGCCAGAAAGCACTAAGAAACTTGTTGTCCCTGTCACTGACAATATACTTAGGCAATATGTGGATTCTGAAAATCTCTCTGAAAAATAATTCTACTACCTGTGGTGCCTTGTATTCTGACGAAATCACAAAGAAGTGATCTAATTTAGTCAACCGATCTATCTCAAAATAGATGCAATCCTTACCATGAACCTTAGGTAGACCTGTGATGAAGTCCATAGATATGCTCTCCCACTTCTGCTCAGGGATAGGTAACGGCTGCAATAACCCAGCAAGATGGGTATACTCTGAACAGTCATACACTCCCTCACATACCGCAACACATCATCCTTAGGCCCTTCCAAGAGAACCTCTCTCTAATCTACTTGTATATTTTGAAGTACCCTTGATGCCCTACCAATGGAGTGTCATGTGTAGCTCTCAAAATATTCTCCTTAAGCTTGGATTCCGACACTAAGTATATCATAACCTTGTAGTAGATGATATCACCTACCACCTTGTCCCAATCATCCTAGACTTTTCCATCCATCAACTCACAAGTAAACTTATTCTTGGAGTACTCCACCAAGAGGTGAGATTTCCAGTCAACTGAAATCTCTGCAAGGGAACATGCTGTTGGTTTCCTAGAGAGGGCATCTGCAACTATGTTATTCTTTCCCTTAACATACTCAATATCAAAGTCGTAGGCCTGTATTTTGGTGACCCACTTCTACTGCTTCTCATTTCAATCCTTCTACTCCAAGAAATACTTGACTGTTGTGATTGGTCCTCACCACAAACCTCCCACCTATTAGGTACTGCTTGAACTTCTCCAATGCATGCATAATGGCGAGCATCTCCTTATCATAGATGGAATATAATTTCTCAGGTCCCCGTAACTTACGGCTCTCAAATGCAATAGGATTCTTGTTCTGCACTAACACTACTCCTATGCCCTCACCCGATGCATCACACTCCAACACAAAAGGCTGAGTAAAATTAAGAAGTTCTAGCACAGGACAACTGCTCATCACCTCCTTAAGCCTATCAAAATGCTCTCAAAGCCTCCTCTAACCATCTGAAAGATCCCTTCTTTGTGAGAACCCCTTAACAAAGTGCCTGTAATAGCTACATAACCCAAAGAACCCATGCAACTTTGTAAGGCACTTAGGTGGTTGTCAATCTAGTATCAACTAAATGTTCTCCTGATGTACCTGTACACCCTATGCACTGATCACATGACCCAAGTACAAAATATCCTTTATTCCAAATTCACACTCCGATGCCTTAGCATATAGATACCGATCAACCATGATTCCCAACACCTCATCTAATTGTCTCAAATGGTCATCCCAAGTTTTACTATATATAAGGAGATCATCAAAGAACACCAATAAGTACTTACACAGCTACATACAAGACTGGAAGGTAGCAGGTGCGTTGGTCAAACCGAAAGGCATGACCAAGAACTCATAGTGCTCATAATGGCGCCCGAAGGCTATCTTGTGTATATCCTGCTCTCGGAATCTAATCTGATGGTACCTCAATTGAAGATCAATCTTCGAAAAGTACACTACCCCATGTAACTCATCAAGCAACTCATTGATCTTGGGTATAGGGTACCTGTTCTTAATCGTCTTCTTATTCAACACCCAATAATCTATACACATACGCATTGTCCCATCCTTGTTCTTAACCAAGACTACAAAAGAAACGAATGGGTTGGAGCTAGGTCTGATGTGGCCCATGTCTAACAACTCCATAATCGCCTTCTCTATCTCATCCTTGAATTTCTTAGGATGTCGATAAGGAGTGGTTATGAAGGTTTAGCTCCCTCTTTTGGCTCAATGGTGTGCAAAAAAACCTCTATCAGGAGGTCTCCCTGGAGGTATCTCCCCAAAAACTATCATGCTTACCCAACAATGACTAAATATCTACATGGTACGTTTGGTCACTATCTAGAGACTCTTTAGATGTAATCAAGCACTCAGTTGCCCAAGCAACATCTCCATGCCTAAAAATACTCTCCATCCGCTTAGCTGACACTATCTTTGGAGAGCCATTGGCCATTCCTCTTAGCACAACCTTCTTACCATCTAATGCCCTGAACTTAAGCTCCATGGTCTAGAAGTTCTGTGAATACTTCCCTAATGAATGAAGCCATTGTATACCCAATATGGCGTTTGTATCACCCAAGTTAACTACATAAAAGTCATTAATAGCAGTGTAGTTTCCCAATGTCACACCCAGATGAGGAACCCTCTATGTGCAAGTCATGTTGAATCCATTTGCCACCATCACATTGAATCCCTCAAAATCCTTTGTAGGTATACCCCTCTTTTTCACCAGTGTCAAGTCTATGAAATTGTGGGTTGCCTCACTATCAATCAAAAGTTAAAACAGTAACACACTGCTCCTGTAACACTCCCCTAACTCTAAAGGAATTGAATCTGGGAGTACTTGATATAGTGGCAATAGCTCCACTCTTAGTCTCCTCATGTGGTTGCTCATCCTCAAAACTTTTATGCTCACTGCCCGGTACCTGATTTGCCTCCCCTTCATCCTCACTATCTGAAAGGACCTCAATGTAGTGTAATTTCCCTTTGCCCATGTATAGATGTCTAGGCTCCCAAGGCTCCTTATAGTTGAAACAAAGCTTTTTCCTCCTCAACTCCCTACGAGCCTCGTCATCCAACTTATCCTTCCTGGCCACTCCTTCTGAAAGGGCTTCTTATCTTTGTTCTTTTGAGGAATGAATGGTTTGGACTGAAATTTACTCTTAGGCACTAAATTCTCCATGTCACATGCCCTAATGATGGCATCTTGTAGTGATTCTGGTTTGAAGGCCTTAATCCACCCACACAGTGGCTCAGATAGACCCTCAATAAAGAATACGACCAGCCTATGCTCTGAAACATCTGACACCATTACTTAGAGCTTCTGGAACTCAAA
Source organism: Sequoia sempervirens (assembly GCA_007258455.2). Lineage (NCBI taxonomy): Eukaryota > Viridiplantae > Streptophyta > Pinopsida > Cupressales > Cupressaceae > Sequoia > Sequoia sempervirens. The sequence goes on from VDFB02071736.1 coordinate 40,764, forward strand.
ATTTATGCATCCATAGAACCAACATGTTTGAGTTGCGCCAACACCCTGAAATGCAACTCTGGGTCCTTTTTGTCAAATCTATCCATCAACTTCTAAGTAAATTCCAAATAAGATGTGATGCTAGCATGAACCGAGGTGACTAACCCATGCTACCACCACTTGTGGGCCTCACCCTCTAAATGTAACGTGGCGTACTTGATGGCTTCGAACTCCAACATAGCGTTGAGTCAGAAATAGGTGTCCAACTTCTGAACCCATGCTCTAGCAGTACATTTTCTTGAACCATCAAATGAAGGGATAGATAGTTTCCCAACCTTATGCTGCAAACCCTGATTCTGAGGACCCTTGTTAAGATCCCTTGGCCTATTTCTATGTTTTATGGCACAAAAATCCTATAGTCATCGCTGCATTGAACTCATCACCAAGAGATTGATACTCCCTCAAGTAATATGTGAATCCTTTACCCTGTGTTTGCTGTCCCTGATTACCAACTGGCTGTCCTCCCAAAAACTGAGGCATAAGGGGTCTAGGAGTCACCCTACTCACTATCCTAGTGCAGCTCTAAGAAGGGATATGAGTATTACTCCCTTCACCATTGTTCCCGTTGTTCCCATTGTCAACATTTTGTCCATTAGTACCTCTTGTACCATTTTTACCAACATTATTACAATCAACCATCAACTGAGTGAGGAGTTGGACTACTTGTTGTTGACTTTGTGCAAGGTCATTTAAAATCTGCAAGGTACTACCTTTAGGCAGTTCACGCCTATCACCCATCTTTTCTTCTTCCTCTGACTTTGAATCAAATATACTACCCAATGCTCTTTCTCTTTTCCTTCTACTCTTGTAGGTTATGTAGGCCCCGTCTTTTGGATTCATAAAGAATCATGCATAGAAATTTTTGATATGCAATCTTGTGCCCCAAACACACAAGCTGGAAGGAAAACCAGCTCCGATACCACTATAAAAACCCCTACTGATTTTGATCGATAATTTTCATGATATTTCAATTTGATATATTGGTAATTTTTTCAAATAGTTAACACAATGATTGAACTATAACTTTCCCAGCATTAAGATGGCAAACTTCGTGATAGATTAAATACAAGTATCTCAACATCATGGCAGGTCTGAATACAATATTCAATCATGACATTTGCATAGGGTAAACTCATTCAACATATTACAGACCAAGAACAAACTCCCACAAACTGAATTTTTGAACTATGACAATATGACAACAGTTACAATTCAAAAATACTTGTATATCAGAAATGTTACTTCAGAAGTAAGTACCAAGGTAAGAAGAATGTCCAATATGTGATGCCTCTAGTCATGTAAACTCGTCCTACAAACAACACCACTGGAAATTTTGAAGATGGCTACTTCTAATGGTTGCCAAATGAACTCAGAATCACACCCAGATTGATAACTATTCCCAACAGAGCTCAAAACATCTACAGCAGCAAGATATACCTTAATGTACAGATTGAAACCTTTAGAAATGATCGATACCTTCCTTCATGAGCCCGTTCCCCTTCTAGACCATCATGCCCTTGTCACATGAAACTCCCACAACCTCATTAAATGTCTTACAACTGGGTGGCAGGTATAAAGATGTAGCTATAGGTTTATTTCTGCCCCACAACCTCCAGGAGAAACCGCGAGTATGCACAAAAACTCCAGCTATAATGTTCCAACGCCCACAATACAAAAATATCACGATTTGCAATGGATAATGGTAGGGTTTAAGCAACACTGCGCCCTTCCTATGACCACGGCTTACGTCCATAGCTCCACAAACTCCTCTAATGGCTCTACCTTGCCTTGTAGACTGGAAGCTTTCAACAATGAGGGTTATGAAGATGTTCACTGGTTCTTATAGCCACGACCTGCAATATCTCAACAGTGAATAACCTCTAAACAGGCAGATATATGGCGACCCATTAACTGTGTTAAACCTCTTCAAAGTTGGACACCAAACTCAATCCCTCAAGCATCATAAATGTATATCTTTACTACCAATTTTGTCTCTGCAGGAGACTTCACAAAATTGCTATAATCACCTAACTGGAAGACCTGGATGATCTCCCTCAACGAACCAGCTAGGGTGGAATCATTTCACCACTGAAATTGGAAGCCCTAGGATTTCTCTTCCCCAAGACCAAGAACTCCAAGAAGCTCTCCAAAAGTGAATTTGAGAAAATAAACAAGCATATTGCAAATGAGCTCCAAAATCACCTTTTATATCATTCACTTTATTTCCTACTCAATAAATTAAATAAAGTGACTTTATAAAGTTACTTTTTTAAAAAATATTTCCAATAGTCACTTTATAACCCATTTAAATTTTTAATTAATTATTTAACATTACCTTTTTAAATGTACGTTTCTGATAGGTAATATTAAACAATTAAATAAATTAATTCCCTTTTCCCGACTATAGCCTACGGGAATTAAAAAGGCTAATATGTCGTAAGGGTGATCACTGAGAAGGGGACATTACACTTTTAATTTTCACTTAAGTCACTTTATCAAATTAATTAAAATAAAGTTATCCGTAAAATATAACTTTATTGGACAATGTAAGAGACCAGGTGTCTCTCAACCTCAACTATGCTGAATAATAAAGTTTTTTGTCTTGTGTTTGATGGGTTTGTGCTTTTCTTTGTGTTTTGATCATATATTGCCAATGGTTTGATACAACAATATAATGCCGCAAAATAGGAGATGTTGCAATAATAATTCTTTTACTCAAAACTGAAATTGCATTGGAAATACACAGCTGAAAATTCCAGATTTTTGTACCAGCTTAAATACTCATTATTTTCATAATGTATTGACAACCCAGTTCATAAAATAACCCCTATTATCTAAAACAACAATACCCAAAAAATCTAGGAGTTACAATTTATAAATTCACAGGTAAACATGCCTTGAAACCCTCTGATCAGCTACAACAGACTTCATATCAGCATACTAGCAAATTCTGGAAATGATCACAGCAATAGAAACCCTCTCAAAATGTCGATGAAGCAACACCAACCAAGCACATCACTGTAGCGAATTATTGTAGCAAATCACTGTAATGTTTTTACTGTAGACGCGTCACTGTAGCGCGGGCACTGTTCACGTGTCACTGTAGCAGCCAACACAAAGCTTGGAAACTGATCGTTAATGGCTGCCAATGATGAATCTTCGGGTCTGCACTTGAAAGACCTTCAATAATCTTCAAACCCTAAATAAAATCTTCACCTTTAAGCACAAATAGAACTTCTGGATGAAGCTCTCTTGAATGCCAAATTCAATGGATATTTCACCACCTCAAATGGCTACAACACCAAAGAGTTTATCGTTCTTTAATGGCTTGAGAGACAGAAACCCTAGGCTTCTCCTTCTCAGAGAAATTCTCATCAAAACAAATGCTCAATCGAATAATCATATCATAATGAATTATTTTTGCCCTTTGAAAGCTTTTATAGCCTTTTTGAGAAAATCGACCTATTTTGGCTTTTAAAAATCATTTAAATATTATAATCTTCAATTTGCATTTAATGCCTTCTCATTACCTTGGTTTATGTGCACATAATTAATTAATATCATTAAATACACTTTTAATGTGTCATTGGCCCCATTCGAATATAAAGTTAATTTATAACTTTATATTATAATCCTTTTTAATATAAAGTCATTTTATAACTTTATATTATAAACCTTTTTAATTAAAAATCATTAATGACACATTAAATATGAATATCTCCATAAATATGCATCCGTTAGCCATGCCAACTGAAACTAAGGTCAATTTTGCCAAACTTTGAGTGATCAGACGCCCTGCCAAAGATAGTAACTCCTGATAGCTGACTTACTATAAATAGTAAGTACACACCACTGAGTCTAGAAACAACTGCAAAGGTCCAATCAACGGTCGATACTACAAATATGCTTTGTTCAGGTGCCCTGCTAATATTGGAAACCTCGACTCCCAAAATAGTAACTTACTATAAATAGTAAGTGTGCCAAACTGAGTCAAATAACCTGTGCAAAGGCCAAAACCTAAATCCAGTTGAGGAGTAATGTCTCTAATCACTGGGTGACTGCCACAGAAGACCCTCTACCCATAACTGTTAGCCTACGAGGGTCGAATGATAGGCTAATCCTTACGAACTCTGATGCTCACAAAATGGGGACATTACAGACAACTTTAAATAATTAATTTAATTCATTCCCTTAATTCTGACATTGGCCTACAGAAGTAATATAGGCTAAACGGGCTCTTCTGGCTACTCCTCAAAAGGGGACATTACAATGGAACCAATGGATTGTAATGGGAGCTTTGCCCAACTTTTTCTCTAGGCTCAAGCTTGTATTGTGAAAATGCACTTTTTGGCTGATTTAACATCATAGTGGATTGTCAATACAAGAGACCCATTGATAGTTACTTGTTTACTCCACTAATGGTAATTCAATACAGTATAGAAGTAAACTAGAAACACAATATCATTGAGTATGTAAAAGCATTCACAGAACATAACAGATGTATATGAAGCATTGCAGTCTTTATTCATGTACTTGCAGTATTACATTATCATATCAACTTACTCCTAACTACGAACCAAACAGTAACATAAATAGTTAACCGGCGTCAGTTGAGAGCACCAACCGTTGGCAACTGGCAAGTACCAACTAATCCCGAGTGCTAACTAGTCCTGAGTGCTAACTAATCTCGAGGACTAACATTATTTATTTATTCTATTTGCTAATTACTATTTAGCGGCTTACATCATCCCCCCCTTAGAAAAAGTCGTCTTCCCAGATGACAAATACAATACTGGGAGATCAATACATAAAATTTCAGTGGGAAGAGGGTTGAGAGGACGCCCCTGGTGGCTGGGGAACTGATGAAGTGGTAGCCGGAGTGGTCAGCTGTCGTAGTCGGTACACCTCCTCTGTATGCTATTGAAGGTGGTGAGAGGCCTTCAATTCCTTCTCTCGAGTGGTTTTGACCAGGTGCACTGCCTCCTTCAAGTTTTTATTGACCCTCTCCAGTTCTTTGTCTTTTTCTGCCAACTGGCGGCCCATCTCCTCCCCAAGTGCTTTCATCCTCTTCTCCATACCCTGAATGCTTGTATCCCGAGCGCTTACTTCCAACTTCTCCTTCTCCAACAAATGAGTGAGCTCTTGTAGTTGTTTCTCAAAGGATTTTGCCTTGGCCTGTATTTTACGGGAAAGGGTGATGGCTTGATCCGCTTTCCTCATCATTTTGTTTAGATGGATCTCATACTCTCGGTAGGCTAGAAATAATGTCCTGTATGTTGTCTCCATCTCAAATAAATGTGCCATTAGCTTGTCGTCTTTCCCATGCAAAACTGGCCTCTTCGAAAACCAAGCAACCATCATTTCTGGTGTCTTCTTCGCCAACCAATCACCTGTAAATATCCTGTCAAACTCTCTACCACTCCCTGAGTTCATGAACTGAATGATCCTTCGTGCCTCCTGCTCGGCTATGGGCGAGTAGGTCCGGTGCAGTGTCTTTGCAATGTCAGACACTTCTTGGATGACCAATGCAATAGGCTCAAGGTTGTGAATGTACCTCTCGATTGTACCTATTGGGTCCTCTCGATCTGGCTTGGGAATTATCACAGCAATCCCTTCTGATGCATCATTATCACTAGATCCACCGGCATCTCCGACATTACCCACAGTTGTAGGTACGGCCATCTGTGGTGTGGTAAGAAGCTCCTCATCTGACACAATATGGATCACTTGTGCCATCTCTCCCCCCTCCACTGCTCGTTGCTCTACTACTGGCTACGTATTCTCCACAGCCACCATCGGCTGAGTGCTCCCGGCTGGTGCAGCATCTCTTCCCACCTCTACCTCCATCCATCCTGGTGAGTGTATGGGGGAGATGTCCTCCTCCCAAATAGGTGTTCCCATTTGCCGCAGCCATCCATCTACACCCTCTATCTGAAGTTTCCCTCCTGGTGATGTCGGTGCATCTGTCTCACCTATCATGCCCTCTGATGTTGTGTCCTTCGCCACCCCTAGTGGTGTCATCTCGCCTGCTGATGCAACTGCCTCAACTGGGTCACCTTCCTCGACCTCCTCTTCTACCTCCTGTTCGGCCGGGGCTTTCACTGGAGTATTAACATCTACTGAATAAACTCCGACTAGTGAAGTACTATCAGTAGATGAAGATAGTGCTAACTGCTCATATTCTTCACTATCGACTTGTTTCTGCTTCCTCTTCACTGTCTTCGGCTCTTCTGTGGTGCTCCCAGCATCCAAAGTCATCCATCTGAAAACTGTAGGCCAAGAACTGTCATAATCCCTTGCTGGCTGAAATTTTCCCAATTTCCCCTCTGGCCCTTGATTGTAGACGACATCCAGAAAGAGGGCTATAAGCGGCTGGGTCATATAGAACGCGTTGTGTTTGCATTCTAAGAAATCTCTAATCCTTTCTGATAGGTATAGTGCCCAATTGTAAACCTTTCCCCCACTAAGCCCGAACATATACTCAACCATCCAGGTTGCAATATCTGAGGCTCGGCTGGCGCCTGTCAACTTGCATTTGATAAGATCCATAATGCACTTCCAATCACCATTCCCCAGCATATTTTTCCGTAACCCTCAAGTTCTTGCACTCAAGATTATTTCCTTTTCTTTGGTCGTGATATCCGACTGGCAAATTCTTTTAATAATCATCTCTTTCTGTTGTGCAATCATTTTTGTAGTCGGCTTGGCGACCACCTGCCCAGACGCAGGTATGCCAAAGACTCTCTGGAAGTTTGAGGGATAAAAAGCCACGGTAACTGGGAACCCTTCATATTCAATTGTACTCCTGTGGCTGTGCTAATTGTAATTGGCAACAATATCTCTCAAATATTCTTCAAAATCCTTAGCATTAAAAAAGGGACATTGTGCTACCTTGTCCACCTGTGCTGTCACCAGTGCTTGCTTGATGGGATAGTCGGGTACTGTCTCTTGCCACCATGTCTTGCACTTTGTGCCTGTGAGACTCTCCCATGTTAGCAAATCTGCAGTCACATTATCAACTTTTCCTTTATCCGCCTTGCCTCCAGCCACCTTGGTTTTTAGTGTTATTTTCCTTGCTTTTGTACTCGTGCTGGCATCCATTTTGCTGCTTCTGTAAGGATGAAACTGCTAGAAACCAACTTTTCTGAACAGGTGAAAACCCTTAACAATACCGGTACAGCAGTTATTTTTTTCCGCCAAAGTCTCCAGCCGATGAATGGTACAGACTTCTCACTATGCCGTACGGATTTTTCCTTCACACAACGTACGGCCTTTGTCCTAGCTCGTACGACCTCTGCTCTAGCAAATCGTATGACTTCCTCTGAACCTTGGATAGTCTCTTCTTGATGATGGCGTATGGGCTGCTTGCCAGCTTGTACAGGCTCAACCCTGTGATGGCATACGGCCTTTTGTGCAACCCGCATGATTTCTTCCTGATGATAGCGTACGGCCTCCTTGGTAGTTCGTACAGCCTCAACCTTGTGACAGCGTACGACCTGTTCAGTTGGACGTACGACCCTCACTCTAACTCGTACGGCCTTCTCATCCTTTATGCGTACGAACTTTGTGCGTACAGACTCCTGCAAGCGTACGACCTCTTCTTTAATATGTACGGCCACTTCTCTAGGATGGCGTACGGCCTCTTCTCCCTTCTAGCATACGGCCTCTTCTTGAATGCATACGGCCACTTCTCTGGGATGGCGTACGGCCTCTTCTCTCTTCCAGCGTAGGGCCTCTTCTTTAATGCGTACGGCCCTCCTGTATATTGACTCCGCCTTCTCCCTGGTGTTCAATCGTACAACCTTCACCTTCACTCGTACGGCCTTCACCTTCACTTGTACAGCTTCCAAGCTTGTTTCCTTCTGCTCTTGTCAATTCCTCTTTGATGTGTTTTGAATGCTGAGTGATGGTGCCCTTTTTAACTTATATTGAGTATCCTCTATAGGGTTAAGTCGTATGCCCTTCTTCCATTTTAACACTTTAAGATTCTTTACTTTAAATTTCCTTCCCTTGGACACTTTTACTTTTTTAATTTTTCCGCTTCCTTTGATTTTTTCGATTGCATTTAAGACTTCTGCTTTTCTAATTCTTTTATTCCTCCCTTTTTGTATTTTTTCTCTCAATTTTAAAATTTTTTAACTCTTTCTTTTTATTTTTCCCATCATCTTTTCTATTTTTTTTGTCTTTTTTTCTGATGTCTTGATTTTCCACATTTTCTCTCTCCATTTTTAATTTTTTCCATCTTCGGCCATTTTCTCTCTCATCTCCTCTCTTCCTTTTCAGATGTTCTTTTTATTCCCCGTACTCCATCCATTTTAACCTTCAATTCCGACACATAGTACCATTTGCACGTATGCGGGGGCCGCTTATAGCATTCTTCTTCACAACATGATCCTATATACTGTATATCAAACCATTTATCAAGCAATGGAGAAGGGCCAATACCTTTGAAATTGCCGTCGATGTATCGTCCTCCGTAACGCTGGTACCACGTAACCTCTTCGCCTTCTATAGTTGGTGGCTCGGCTGGGTTAGGTATTATTTTCCAAAGTCCATCTTGTGTCACTAACCTTGGCACTTTCCTCCGTTCTTGTCTCGACTGCTTAATCACATCTTTAGTGTACCCGTCTACACTTGAAATGAACATATCTTCTGTCATCATTACTGTCTTTAAACAAGGAGCTGTCCGTTCAAAATAGGCTTCCCATTGCTCATCGTTCCAATCATTTGCTTCATCATCAACACCCTCAAGTTGACACATACTTCGTTCCTGGGCGAGTTGTTCCTCTTTCTCTTTCTGCACCTCGGTGTCTAATTCTTTCGCAAGGTATCCTCCCCAGAGGCCTTCATACGGAGCTATGTAACACCAATGTCCACCCATTCTCCGCCATAGTGTTGGTGTCCCAAATACCGCATTGGTCAGGTGCTTGTGCATCCGGGGTACAGCAATACCTTCTACCTTCTTCTGCACCAGTCTCTCTTCAATGATGTGATCCACGCTGTTGTGACCTTTTCACACATCGCCCCATTCAAATGGGGACCCCCCTAATTTTTGCTCCGTTCCGGTCTTTTGGCTTGGGTTTTCTTCTCTCTCTCTCGCTCTGTCTCTTTTCTGATGTCCGCCTTTCGGGGGTTGCGCCCGTTAGTGAGTTTAAGTGTGAAACTGACCAAGTCTGAAATTAGGGTTTGAGTCTTCCTGGTCAGTTTGAGGTCGAACGAAGTGAATAAATTGAAAATTGAACTTAACGTTGTTGTCAGCATGTTTTCAACAGACTTCCAACCAAGTTTCATCAGATTTTGAGGTACTTACTATTTTTAGTAAGTGCACAATTACATGCAGTCCGTCAGCGATTTTGAGATTCCGACAGTCACACGGCATTCAGAGCATATCAGACTACTCACGTGCAAAATTTGAGTGAAAACAGACAACTTACTATTTTTAGCAGTCCGGCTTCCGGCACAAATTTTAGGGTTCAGATGCAGAGTTTTTCTTTGCATGTCTGGATATTCCTTCTGAGTTTTTCAAGACCTTCGCAATGATGTAACATGCAAAATGAGACGACAACTTTTAGAATTTAGTCTTCCGAGGCTATTTTTAGGGTTTGCATGTCAGGGTTTCTTTTGCATGTCGGATGATTCCTGATGGGTTTTTCGAGAGCTTCGCGATGGTGTAACATGCAAACGGAGATACCCACTCAGTAAGGAACTTGCTATTTTTAGCAGGTGTGTCCCGGCAGCCGCTTCCCAGCAGTTCAGAATCATGAGCTGATCGCAGTGCCACAGAAACGCAGACAAACAGATATCTTTTGATATGCATGCAGAGCGAATTAGGGTTTCCAACTTCGGAGCCTGAAAAGAAGGGCAAAAAGTCAGAATTTTCGAAAACCGGTGTAAACCACCGGGATCAGCATCCTTCAGGCTATCTGCTGGTAAAATTTCAAGTCAAACGGAGCACTTACTATTTATAGTAAGTCAATTTGGAAACTGGCTAAAAATAGTAAATCAGGTGCATGCGTTAGTGTCAGCCAACAGGTCACGTGGTGAGGAGCGCCTCATTAAAATTTCAAGTTGATCAGAGCATTGGAGCTATTAGAAGCAAGAGCTTACTATTTATAGTAAACCACCTTCAGAAACGTGCTAAAAATAGCAGGGTAACTAAAAATGACAGTGTCAACAAAACAACAAGATCATGAGGATGCAGTGTGCGAAATTTCAAGTCGTTCCGAGCTTCAGAAGTGCAAAATTGAGAGGGCTTACTATAAATAGCAGGGCATGAAATACTGGGAAAACGATGAAAAAAGTTCTAAGTCTGGAACTTCATCCAGTAGACATGGCAGAATGCGCCCAGGTGAGTAAGGAGACAAAAAAAAAAAATCCTAAGATTCAAGCTCGTCCTTCACACAAGCCAAAATGCGCCCAAACTAGAGAAAGTCAAACGAAGTCAACGATTTTTATCCTGCAGGCATGGGGAAATGCGCCCACCTTGAAGAAGGAAAAGGTTTAAAAATTTTCTAAGTGTAAAAATCCGCCACCCCCCCTCCAAATGCGCCCATCCTCCTCAGGGGGTGAAATGCGCCCAAGTTGCAAGGAAGTCAAGGCAAAGTCAATGTTCTTCATCCTCCTCAAGGGGCAAAATGCGCCCAAATACATGCATGTAAAGACAAAAAAATAGAAGTTGAAGGGTCACTCCAAGGCATTGGAAAAGTTATCCACTAGCTACATGGAAATGCGCCCAAGTTGCAAGGAAGTCAAAGCAAAGTCAATGTTCTTCATCCTCCTCAAGGGGCAAAATGCGCCCAAATACATGCATGTAAAGACAAAAAAATAGAAGTTGAAGGGTCACTCCAAGGCATTGGAAAAGTTATCCACCAGCTACATGGAAATGCGCCCAAAGATGAAGTGAGTCAAAGCAAAGTCAAAGTTCTTATCCTCCACCTACATGAAAATGCACTCAAGTAAGAAGAGGGTCAACAAGTCAAAGAAACTCGTCCTCCTCACCCTCCTAAATGCGCCCAAACAAGGTTATGTAAAGACAAAAGGGGAAGTCGAAGGGTCATCCTCTTGCCAAGCCAAAATGCGCCCAAGTTGAGATGTAAAAGGTGACTGAGGGTGGTAAATGAGGTAAGAAATATTGCCAAGGCGTGGTAAAAGGTGGTAAGTGCTAGGCGTTTTCCTTCATCAAGTGATAAATGCGCCTAGAGTGGAGAGTGTTAGAAAATTTTCTAAGGCGTGGTGAAGTGATATGTGGTAAGGCGTGATTTTTTAAATCACCTCTTCAAGTGTTGTGCGCCTAGAGGGATGAAATAAAACGTGAAGTAAAGCAACTTGCTAGGTGATGAAGAATTTTCAAGATGAATATCTTCCTTCGGATATAAAATGCGCCTAAAACTTTGAATGACAAACAAAGTAAAAATAAAAATAAAATGTTGCCTAGGCACTGGGACTTCAAAATAATTGCCTTTCAAGTATGAAGTGAGTAAGAAATAAAATGTGCTAGACGTCCTCTCAAAATTTTTCTAAGTGAAGTTGATACTTTTCTCACTGGCAGGCAAACAAAATTTTCTAAGGCAAATTCTTAGAGTGCGAGATGATTTAAAATTTTTTCTAAGGCAAAATATTTTCTTCTTAGAAAATACGCCTAGAGCTCAAGGTGGTGAAATTTTTCGAAGCAAGCCAAATTTTCTCAGTGATGAAGTTGAAAGGCGATAATGCAAGATGAATTACGTTGGTGTAAATCTAACACCTCTGGAGTCTGCAGGTTGTCTGGACAGCTATGTACACTCATGTGGTGCTCTTCAAATTAGGAGGGAAGCTCCCTCGTTGTCTTTGGAATGCATGGAAAAGAAAAGTAATCTAAGTCCTATCTTTTGTTGTTCTCATTTGGAAGAGGCACAAGGTTAAGAAAACCAGAAGCGTTCGACTAAGGATTTTACGGTTTATTAGATCATTAACTACAACTAAGCTATCTACTTTTAAATCTATCCGGTTCCTCAAGAAAGCGAGCATGAGGAATGGAGGCGGGGAATGACTATCGGGCGATAAGCGAGTTTAGATTCTCTACTTGAAGGCAAGGTGGCGCATCTATCGGCTCAATCTAGACAAGTTTATTGGGCACAAAACAGATTTAAGAATTTACCATGACAATCTTATGAAACCCTATGTGGCATAACACTTGATCAAAATAGTAAAGACTTACAAAACAGATTTATCATCACAATCTCACGAAACCCTATGTGGCATAACACTTGATCATAATGATAAAAGGTTCACAAAACAGATTTATCATCGCAATCTCTTGAAACCCTATGTGGCATAACAATTGATCACAATGGTAAAGATACACAAAACAGATTTATCATCATAACCTCTTGAAACCCTATGTGGCATAACAATTGATCATAATGGTAAAGTTGTACAAAACAGAAAGAATTCACCATTACAATTGCATGAAACCCTATGTGGCATAACAATTAATCGTAATAGCGAAGACACATGAACAAATACCAAAAGAGCAATATTGAGGGCAAGGTAGGCGCAGCATATATTTCTCTCTCAAGCAAAAGTTATTTACAAATGAGCAAACGCTCTTATTTATATACATCAAGGTGTAGGGAACCCTAAAATCACCTTGAGTCATCCTGATCTTGCAATGCATGCAAGATTTGCTGTAAACCTAATGAAGTAAAACTATCTGAGTTAAGCTGGAAAACTACCATCGAGTTAACCAAAACATCTAATCTAAAATGGACAATTGTCGCGAGCATGCGTCCTTATTGAAAGCAAGTTAACTGGAAGACTACCATCAGTTAACATAAAAAACCCTAAAAGAAACTCCAAGTAAATAAGGAAAATCTCAGAATAGATATGCATGTGATGACAACATCGAGTTAACTTGAAAGGGTAACACCAAGTTCAACTCGTGTGTGTAATGTTTATCCTGAGAGGTGGAAACTGAAGTTTACTATGTGTGATCTCGAACAAGCAATCCCTGAACGAGGCTGTCAACTGCATCAGCATCTGAATGTCAGCAACTTGAGCAATCTTGGCAATCTTTGCACACTCAAACTAGCATTTTACTGACTGGTAACTTTGGCGGCTCCGTAACTGAAGTGATAGCCAACATCTCCTCTACAGCTGAATACAAATCGGTCTCAGCTTTTCTAATGAAATCATGAATTAAGACCGATTTGGTCTTGAATTCAGTCTGTGTGTACTGTACTATGAAAAACTCGCCTGTTGATTGTGAACACGGCTATATTCTGACAACTTTTCTGGAAAACTAAAAATACCCTGCTGAGGCTAAAAATAGCCTTTCGAAGAGTTATTTTTAGCGAAAATCTGAGATATGGGTTTTGTCCAGAAGAAGATTCTAAGACAACCCAGAATGTCAGATTTGCGAAAATTTGACTTCTACTCGACCATGCAAAGACTTTTCAGTTGAGAAAATTAGAAACTCAAGAACGAATGTTCTGGAGTTAAAAATTTGTGAAAAATCAAGCGCACAATTTTAATTCAAGGAAGCTATATAGAAATGATCCAGATGCTGAGACTTGTCGAATTTTGCCAATTTCAGGAACATGCGAATTGAAATCTGAGAGAAATCTGAGATTGAAGGATGAAAAAGACGTTTTTATGATGCTCTTTTTCTGTGAAAATCGCCCTTGAATTCTTCAAATTGCTGAGAATTGGGAACTTTAACCTGCAAAAGAATGTGATTGGAGAAATCGCCTTTGCAAATAGATGAGAAATCTGCCTTTGTTTGAGAAATACGAATCTCCCTTGAAAATACGCCTTGTGAATGAAGAAAAACGAATTTTGCTTCAAAATTATGAATTTCTTTTGACAAAATTCGCCTTTGAGAATTACGATTTTCCCTTTGAAGAAAATATGAATCTCCTTGAAAAATACGAATTCTCTTGAAAATATGAATGATAAATGAAGAAGGCGCCATGCTTAAAGAAGATGAAACTCGCATCAATCTAGCAACTGCAAGATTTAAAACCCTGATGAAAATAGAAGCCTTCCCATTGGTCGCCCTTCAGTTGAACTGCCACTGACTCGGAGTTCAAAAATAAATAATAATAAAATATTTATTATGCAATAGCAAAAGCGCCAAAAATAGAAAATCGCCATTCAATGCTAAAATATGCAAAATATTTGAAACTCCAGTTGACAATTGAATGAAACTTTAGGCTTCACCGTTGGACTTCACCGATTCCGAAAAGTCATCATTCGAGCTTACAGGCGTTCATTTGCTCAAGATTTTACACTTTTTATTAACTTCCTATTTTATAGCTGACAGCAAAGCCATGACTGGCCATCTTCGACACTGAATTCTGAGTGACTGGGTGATGCTAAGACTGAACTGAGATATTCATCGGATAGCCTATTGAACAAGGAAGAAATGTCTGCTGGGAGACACAACTGCAAAATCCATTGTTTAACCCCCTGAAAAATTAAGCGCCCCTAATTAAATTGCTTTACGGGTTCCAGACTTGGCCATTTTCCTAAACTGCCATCTAATGCTTCAAACGGCTGCCGACGGTGAACGGTGAACCCTGCTGACATGAGACGAAGCTCACTGCATGACTGGAGATATTCTGCATCCAACGACTGTATGCACGACAGTTGAAAGTTGTGTTAAGGGCCTCAAAAGTAAAAGCGCCCCTGGCTCCTAGTTGCATTAATGTCATTTTGACGAAAGTCGAACTTTCACCAAAATACCCTACTTTGACCTCTGATATCTGGCGCTGGGATGACCCGATTCAGGCACTATCTGTTTTAACGGACAACCAGAAGGGCCTACAAAAGAAGTCCCTGGAGGTGACGAAGCAAGAAAACTGCTTCTAAGACCTCAAAAACTCCAGTGCGTATTTTAATTAAAATTACCGCTCCAGACTTAGCCATTTTCCGGATATCCTCACTTTTCAGCATTGCACCAAAGACCTCGCACGTACGAGCGTTTTCCAAATCCCGAAGGCTAACGGCTAGGCTCGTTGGATAGATAAAATGATTACGCTCAATAGTCGTGAAGACTTTGAACGCGAACGAGCTCATTTGACAGGCCTAAAGGTTAGGCGCCTCTAGACTGTGAAAATACACTGAAAATCGTTTGTTGTTTCGCCCGTGAAATTACGTGCTTGGTAGAATCTCTGCCACGACCACCTGGAACATCGGATTGACAAGCAGGATGGTGCATCGCGGAGCTAGGCTAGAGTAGTACTGATGTCAGGAAGACTCTGTCTGCAAATTTCACCATCTGGAAGGTCCTTTAAACCAGCGCCCCTAAGCTGTACTTGCACTGGGAATAAACAGAGAAGCTTAGAAACGTGAAAACTCCATTATAAGCCCATCTTCAGACGATTGCTGCCGGAGTTCTGAGACTCGAATGACTGTGTTTGATATCTCGTCGGATAAGCAGACTAGTCGTGAACAGATTGAATATATCCGCCATCGAAAATACCAGAATTTACCCCCTCCTTAAGATGGGCGCCCTCAGGCTAGAGGCGCGCTTTTGCCTGAAAAAGACAAATTTCTCACATCTGAAAATTTAGGGATTTCAACTTCTGATGTCGTTTGCCGGAGTTGCAGGTCCCGAAATACTTCGCTGGATAGCTCATCGGATAGCCAAACTGATTCTGAAGAGATTGATTGGATGCTTGAGCATTTTAAACAAGATCTTGACCTTCAACAAGCTGGGCGCCCCTGGGCTATACTTGCACTTTCTGGCTTTTCACGGAGAAATCTTCATAAATTAACCACTGAAAACTCCGTCTCGATCACTGAAATGACCGTATGCAATGTGAATTACCATCGTGAGATGTCCCTCTATCGTGAAAAGCTCCATTCTGAATCTCTGCTTCAGGTTTTGTTCAATAAAACTGACTTTGACTGACAAACTATTGACAAAAACTCCATGCTTGATATTGCCCAAAATTGTATTCTACAACATTTTAGCAAAGTTTAGACTTTTTTAAACAAAATGGCTTGATGAAGCAAAAAATTTGGTTTGGGTACAACAAATTCAAGTTTCTCAAGCTGGGGCAACATAGATGATCACCGGCGAAGAATGGATTTAAATTTGATAAAATAATATTTTCTAAGGTTCAAGATTCAAAAATTAAATGAACCCGTTCGTTGGGTACCCATGGATTTGAAGCGTTCTGAAGAAAATTTTCTTTTGGGTACTGAACATTTGCGATGATAGATGGATTTCCAAGTCTTCCGAACTTCGCCGACACCTTTTTAGTGAAGAATTTAATCAGTGCTCAAATTGTGAATTTTCCTAAGGGAGAATTTCAAATTCTCTAAGGCAAGATGAATAAAATGTGTTTTCAAAATGAATTTCTTCGAATGATGAATTCAAAATGAGTTGCCTAGATAATTTCGATGGAGTTCTTCGAAGATGAATTTTCCAAAGATGATGAAGAGTTAAATTCGAACTTCAAGTGACAGAGCTCCGGCTGGTAAATTAAAAGATGGATTTAAATTAAATTTTTCGAAAGTAAATTCAAAGATGCCAGTCAAAGTCAAGTTTCTAGAAGAGTAAGATTCCTGACGTCGAGAGACAAGTGTCAGAAATACCAGAGAGGGAGAATTCGAATTTTTGAAACAGAGTAGTGGAAGTTAAATGCATTGGCTAAAATTGGCTTCTTCTAGAATTCGATTTTGGCTATAAAATGGAGAAGTCTCTCACTTGTTTTTCATAGCTGGAGAATTCGATTTGCTCTGAGATTGACATTGCAGTGAGGATTGTTGCTTGGTGTTGCTGAAGCTTGAAAAATTCGAAGTTTTGCTGAAGTTTAATTTTGAAGTTGCTGAAAGCTTGAAAGGTACGAGTGTGGCTGAAGCTTAATTCGTTGCTGAAGTTGAAGTTTCCAGTTGGAGGGGACGCCTTGAGGTGAAGTTGCTGAGAGTTTTCAAAGTGCAAATTTGCTGATCGCTGATATAAAGTACGAAGTTTTAAAAGTTCGAAATTGCTGATTGGAATTGTTGCAGATTGAAGTCACTAAAGTTTACTTAGAAACTTTTCTAAGTGTTGAAGTTCAAGAAAAGAAGCTGAGGTTTGCAAACACGAAAGTTATTGCAGCTTCTAAAGTCGACTTCAGCCCCTACGCACAATGTCTTATTTTATTTTTATGAATTAAATTGCTGATGGATGTTATTGTTTGCAGATGGCTGAGGCAAGGACGACTGGAAAAGACAGTGGTGCCTCCAGACAAGCGGTGATCAAGAAGCTGAGCAAGACCTTCATGCCGGAATCAAAGTTCATTTCAAAGTTGGGCAAGTTGACAGACACCAACCTGGGCTCTGTCAACCTGGAGACCTTCAAGAACAGGATGTTTGGAATTGGAAGTCATCGGGCTTCGACCACTTCGCACAACATTGTTCGAAGCGGACTATATGCAGCTGCTGGTTTTCCGCCAGCCATTCAATGCTCGGAGCTGATGATGGAGTGTGCTAATTGCTACGAGAAGGAACACCGGTCGATCATGTCACCAGATGGCCAAGTGCTAGCTAATCTTACTCCGACAGCCATTGGTGAAGCTTTCGGGATCCCGGTGCACAGAAATATGATCTACAAATCCAGGGAGCGAGCTGAGCGGATGTACGCTTCTGCTTTCGAGAGATGCACGGAGACAATTAACACCCACTGGATGAGCACTCCCAAGCCTTCTCGAACGAAGTTGCCCAAGCAGATCATAGCAGAGGATTTAAAGCAAGAGTACTGTGACCTCATCATGATGCTGAGCAGGGTTGGTGGTTGTGCACAGTCATTCATTTTCAAACCGTGGATGTTTTATTACATCAACCTCGTGCTAGATGGAAAAGACTATGTCAATTGGGCCGAGATGATCAGTGATAATCTACATGAGCAGCTCCTAAGCTTGAGGAGAACGAAGACATTTTACATGAGCTCCTATATCATTTATATGTTGGCACGGATGACCAAGTACAGAGGAATATCTTACAAGGAGCCTGTTGGATGTGGCTCTCATCAGTTCAAGATTCATGAGGCTTGTCCATAGTTGCACCTGTCGAGCACAACTCACTACAAGCGTGTCAACGATTCTTTCACCATGTATATCACGAGGCTGCTGCAGGAGCGGTTACATCACCGAATCTCGAGGGAGGCCCAAGAGCTGATTGAAAGGTATGGGTGCTGGTTTATACAGTTTCCGAGATTTTCTTATATTAGGCTGCAAGGTTTTTCCTCGTACCCATATAGGCTGCCTAAGTACCCAACAGATAGAATATTGATGCTAGAGATATCTAGGCAACTGCTTGCCTTTGATAAGATTCAAAAGAAGAAGAAGAAGGGAGGGATAGAATTTCCAGTTGTCATGGGCAACTCAGATGAGGTGTGTCCTTCGATATAGGCAGCTAGAGAGGCTGAAAGTGAACTCCAATTTTATCATTTCTCATACCACACTAGTTGACAACACTATGACCCGCATCACAACATCAAGTGGGTGTTGTCAGAAGAATTTAAACATAAGGCCACCATTGAAGATTATTGGGCTGATGCAGTTGATGAGATTGAAGTAAGGAAAAGGATGTTTTCTCGGTTGCCTATTACTTTGATCAGGGAGTGCGAAGTGGTACCGGTTCTAGACCAGGTCAACGAGGATATGGATGTTGTCCATCCTGATTATGCAGCAGTTCGAGATACTCCACTTCCACCTCCCGATTGGTCAGAGCCCGAGGTTGCAGATTTAGATACTCTCTCTATCCCAGTCATGACATTTACTAGAGCATGGGTTGATAGACGGGTGAATAGATTAAAAAGTAGGTCAATTGCCCTGACTTACAATATGATGGGAGATCACAGGATGCCCACCACCGGCAGAAAGAAACAGATTACACGAGGTTCGGAGTCCAGAAAGGAGATAGTTAGGCAGGAGCCCACTCAGCCAGAGCCTCCACGAGTCACAGTTGCATCACCATTGGAGACACGCTCTCCAAGTATATAGGAGGTCTCTTTATTTGCTGATTAGAGGATTGCATTGAATCAGGTGCAGGCAGTACAGGGTAATATTCAGCCTCCACAGAGGGAGTTAGTTGGCCAGAGTGTCAACGCACCTGATAGGGTTGATCAGCAGGATGATGAGGGGACTATTACTGACCCTCAATTTTAGCAGGAGTTGGAGGTGGCCATGAACGATGATGATGATATAGTGTCAGGTGACACTCAGCCACTTGAGGACGATGAGCCTCGCCAGAATGATGAAGAAGTTGAACAAGTTAGAGAAGTAGAGGCACAGGAGCAGCAGCCCTTTGATATACAATATGATGTGCCAGATTGGTAAGGATAGAATGAGAAGAAGCCCTAGCGAGGAAATTGATCCAGCAGTTGAGATGGAAGAGTTTTTGAACCGGATCAGTGCCCCTCCACCGAAGAAGAAAGCAAGAAAGTTTTCGAAGATCTCCACTGAAGAGGATGGCTCTCGCACCCTTCATGTAGTTGTGCCACGAGTTGAGTGTGACCGGAATGAAGCAGTACCTGAGAATTATGTGGTCACCACTCTGGATTTGGGACGCCCTACGAGTGCGCAGATCGTAGAGGAGAGTGATAACTCCTACCTCACCCTCAAGGACAGGTTGTTCAAGAAGGAAGGGAAGTATAAGAAGTTGAAAAGAGAACACAAAGCTTTAATAGGATATGTTCAGCAGTTGTCTCGTTCTCGAGGGCAGGATATTCCAGTGATAGAGCCTCCAACAGAGATACCTAGAGAGTCGATCAGCGGCTTGATGGAGTTAGGAAGAATGGCACAGGAGGCGGACAAGTCGGTCACGGGAGTTCGTGCCGAGACTGAGAAGTTTATGGAGGACCTTGCTTCTGCTTTTCAGTAGGCCTCTAGTATTTTGGCACGAATGGAGGCGGTTGATCATGCTTGGGGCGATGCTTCTATTTACCAGAGCAAAGTTATTCAGCGTCTTGAGATATTGAGGCATGTTCCGTTGCGATCGCTGATTGATGGAGGTGTCATTCAGGAGAATGACAGGTATGATTTCTCTCGGTGGTATTCTTCGGCGATCACAGGGCGTGGCTTCTTCGATGCGGCGCAGACTGATTCAGCTAGAGTACATAAGGCTATGGCCAACATTCTAGATGGAGTTCAGAATACCTTTGAGGCTATATTTGCTAGGCGGCTGAATCCAGATGAAGTTAATTTTGATAATTTGAGGGGTTCGCTGGTGCCTTTCTTTGTAGATGTTAAGACCTTTGTGCAAGATGATTTCAAAAATACTTCTACTTTCTCCACTTTGATCCAGAACACGCAGGACTCCTTGATTGCTTGGAGAAAATCTTGTACAAGGCACGAGCATTCAGTCACAGTGTTAGAGTTTCAGTTAGATTGTGTTCCACCCATTTCGGTTCAGGAAGTTGAGGTTGTACTTGGTAGATTTGTTGAGTTGGCAGTCAGAAAGAAGGCAAGTGGGAACGCACTACTGGACGAGGATCTTCTAGAAGACTGAATATGGGCATTTATTACCTTTACTATTTATGGGAGTGAGTGGGAATCTTTGATTCATTTAATGTACCACTCCCTATTCTGGCAGTTTTTAGGGTTAGGGCTTAGGTGGCACGATTCTGGCCACTCTATTAATTGTAACCCTAGCCGTCTTTTGGGACTTGGCTAGCTATAAAAGGGGGAGTCCCCCTCATTTGTAATTCATTAGACAGTAGACATTGTGTGAGATTGGACATTAGCATTAGAGCTAGAATTAGAGAGTAGAGCATTGTAGACATTTTGCATATTGTGGAGAAGAAAGAAAGTTTTCCCTTTGAAAACTTTGTGGAGATTGTTGTGTAACACTTTTCACGATAATAGATCTTTTCATTGATGGTGGAATTCGTCTTGTCATGAATAGCTAGCAAGGTCTCTTCTTCCTTTCGTATCCAAGTAGCTTAATTTCATGCAAGTAGCTTACGTTGATGTGTGGTGTTTTATTGAGGTAGCTTCGCTTTATTCCATACCACTAGCGGCTTGTTGATGATAAGTTCGCCTTGCGTGGTCGACTGGAGATTATCTTGTGTTTAACTTCAATTGTGATTGGTATGCTTATATGCATCGTTGTGATGGTGTATGCATGTCGAGTCATAATTTAAACATCTTTTGTTGTCCCTTTGAAGATTGCACCGATTTTATTGAGGCTGTCCGACGTGAGGCTAGGTGAAATCTGGTTGAAGTCTATTGAAACGAAGCCTCACATATCCTGCATTTAGAGTAGAATATAAGTTTCTTAGGCCTTATACTCTTTTACTTTCCGTATATTTCTGATTAGTTTTTAGGAAAACGAACCACATTGCCAAATCGTACGCGCAAGAACCCCTTCAAATCATATATCAGCTGCTAACTGTGAGAAGTCTGAACAATTGCGTAAGTCCCCTCGTAAGAACACAGCAAAACACATCAACCAAACTGAGCCTATTCGCATTTAAGGAACCTTGGAGTTGAAAACATGATCTTACTCGCAATCTTAGCATGTTGAATACTTTGTTCAAGAGGGAATAGGGTATCCGTTGGGAAACTTTGTTCCGCTGTTTGGTGCGGTCACGAAAAACACATCAACACACGCCTGACTCCATCCAAACTCCTTCGGTTGCATAGTCGGGGCCTCCCGGACCCCAGTCATATTCTTGGGAAACCTCTGCTTGCACAGCCCAGTCTTCTTTAGTAGCATAGCCCAACATATTGATGGCAATAGCGTTCTCCTTCCTTTCTTGATACTGTTTCAACTTGGAACCATTGATCGCTTCTGGTAGGACTGACCCATCTAAATTCTCCAGTTTTATAGAGCCATTGTCATGGACTTCCTGGACTCAGAATGGTCCTAACCAACGAACCTTGAATTTCGCCGGCTTAATCTCATTGCGGCCGTTATATTTTAGAACTAGTTGTCCTGGCTGGAAGTTCATTCGCCGGAGGTGCTTATCGTTCCAATACTTCCTTCTCCGCTGCATGTTCTCTGTCGTCCATTGTGCCATTATCCTTTGCTCATCCAGTTTATTAAGTTGGTATAGTCGTTCTTTTAAACTTTCCGTATCACCTAGCCGATTCTCCACGGCTATCCTTAAGCTGGGTACCATGTATTCCATCGGCATCACTGCTTCCTGACCATACATTAATTGAAAGGGCGTGTGGCCTGTTGTTACCTTGTATGTCGTACGGTATGCCCACAGGACGGCTGGTAATCTCTCTTCCCAGTCAGCTTCTTCTACGCCACATGACTTGTGGATGACTGATACTAGCACCTTATTTGTAGACTTCGCCTGGCCGTTAGCTTGCGGGTAGTACGGACTTGATAGGTTGTGAAAGATCTGGAACTCCGTCGTCATCAGCCTGATCACATGATTAACGAAATGCCCTCCACGATCACTTGTGATCCGAATGGGAATGCCGTACCATGTCACTATTTGCTCATAGATAAATCTTTCCATACTCTGCGCTGTGTTGTCAAGCAATGCTCTAGCTTCAGCCCACTTTGTTAGATATTCAGTAGCAACCACTATGTATCGGCATTGATGCAACTGACTCACCTTCAATGGTCCAATGAAATCCAATCCCCATCATTCGAACAACTCCTGTGGTTGAGAAGGATGCAGCGGCATGAAGTCCCGCTTCAATGGTTTCCCGACCCTCTGGCAGGTGTCGCAGCCTAACACCCACTCTTTGGCATCGATGTGCATCGTTGGCCACCATAGGCCTGCCAAAAGAATTTTTCTTGCTGTAGCATCTGGTCCCATATGACCGCCAGCCAGACCTTCGTGTGCTTCCTTCAGTACGCCTGGTATCTCTTCTTCTCTAACACATCTCTGGAGGATTTGATCTGGCCTCATCTTGTAAAGAAAGCCATTGATGAACTGGAACGTCTTACTTTTCAAGACGAGCTTTTTCCTTTCCACTCGTGGCATTTCTTTCGGGAATGTGGAGGTGGACAAATATTCCCCAATCTTCTCATACCACGAGGGTAACACTACAATCTGAAATAAGTGTGCATCCGGAAAATCTTCATTCACCCCTCCCTCGGTAGGTTCGCCTGACCGTATTCTAGACAACTGATCAGCAATCACATGCCTCTTACCCGGTCGTACGATGATGGTAAAGGTAAACTCTTGGAGCATTAATAGCCACCTGCTTACTCGTCCTTGAATGATTGGCTTGTTCACTAAATACATCAAGGCTTGATGATCCACATAAAAGGTGAATGGCGTGGCTAGGAGATAGTGTCTGAACTTCTGTACGGAGTAAACCATTCCTAGTGCTTCACGCTCGGTTGTACTGTAATTTCTTTCTGCTCTTGACAGTAGCCGACTGGCAAAGAATATGGGGTGGTCCAACCCGTGTGCTCCCACTTGTGCTAGTGTTGCTCCAATGGAAAAATTAGAGGCATCCACATGTACATGAAACTCCTTATCCTAGTCTGGATACATCAATATAGGTGAGCTGATCAATCGGTCCTTCAGTTCGTTGAATGCCTTCTCCTGTTCTTCGGCCCATATGAATGGTTGGCCCTTCCTCGTCATTAGGTCAAGAGGATATGACACTTGTGCAAATTTTTTAATAAATCTCCGATAGTATCCCACATGCCCGAGGAAGGACTTCACACCGGTGACGTTCTCTGGAGCCTCCATCTATACGATTACTCACACCTTGTCGGGATCGGTTTTCAACCCAACCTTACACATGATGTGTCTGAGCAGCTTTCCTTGTGGCACCATAAATCTGCATTTCTTGGGATTCAAAGCAAGGCGGGCTGCTCTACATCTTTCCATGCACTCGCCTAAAGCTTTCAAATGTTTTTCTTTATTACTGTAAATTGACCAGTCATCGAGGAAGGCTTTGAAATTACCTACAGACATTTTGTCAAAAATGTGGAGTATTATCCTCTGGAACGTGGCTGGTGCGTTGCACAATCCAAACGACATCCGGTTGTATGCGTACACGCCGTCCTCAACCACGAACGTAGTCTTCAATTTGTCTTCCTCCGCGATACTGATTTGGTTGTAGCCCGAAAAGCCATCCAGGAACGAGTACATTTCATGCCCGACAACTTCTTCGAGGATTGTGTCAGTGAAGGGAATAGGGAATGGGTCCTTGATGGTCACCGCATTCAGACTCCGAAAGTCAACACATATTCTAATTTGCTCCTTTTCTTTCTTCAAGGATATGACGATCGGTGATACCCACTCGCTGACATCCACTTTGAAAATGATGCCCGCTTCCAACATCTTCTCAATCTCCTCTTGTACTTTAGCGGCATAATTTTTATTCATTCTGTACGGTCTCTTTCGTACGGGCTGGGCTTCCGGTACGAGAGGGATCTTGTGTACGTATAACTCTGGTGGTACGCCTTCTAGATCTTTATATGTCCAGGAAAAGGCATCTTTATACTCAATGAAGATTCTGAATGCTGCCACCTTTAGTACGGGGTCCCAATCATCACCCACAAGGATCTCCTTAGGTTTTTCTTGTTCCACAAGGTTTACCTTCTTTAGCGTTGGCTCCTCGTACTTGATGATTTTGTCCCGTTCAAACTTGTGTGCTGGCGTCACATCCAATTTTGTCGTACCTTCCTTATACTTTCCGTACTCTGGAGGAAATTTTTCACTGGTCGAGCCTTTGTCTTCTTCCGCTTCCCCCTCCTTGACTTGTAGCATGTTGCAATCAGGGTGGAAGACTTCATAATCTTCCATCTGCCAGTGAAATAGTCCGTTCAGCGAACTGGTCTCGTCCTCCGAGCAACTCCCAATCTCCAGTACACCTTCATTTGGCTCCATTAATTTTCTTTCGTCATCATCTAATTCTCCTCCCAATTCGGATGCCGAAGACACCAAATCTTCACTGACCACCTGGTTCTTCAGATCAATAGTGTACTTCCTCCCCCGACTCTCTATCGAGAGTGTATTCCTCTTCCAGTTGTGGTTTACCTTGGCAGCGATCAACCATCCCCGTCCCAATAGTGCATCGTATGCCTTTTTCTCTAGTGGGATGACGACAAAATTTAGCAAAAACAACTGCGTGCCAATTGAGACTTTCTGTTCCATTAGTGTACCAAGGGGTTTGATGCCATGCTGATCTACTCCTACGAGGTGGAATGTCGGGGGCCAGAGAGTCAGCTTACCCAAACACTTCCATGTCTCCTCTGGCAGTACATTTACTCCCGAACCTCCGTTGACGATAGTGTTAGATAATTTCATTCCCAAAATTTCCATCTCGACGATGGCTGGTTTCCTCCCGATACTTACTGCGAGTAGCATTGGGTTTGTGGTCTCGGCTACTAGTTCTGGCATTCGTTTTGGTGGACCCTTCTGAAGATTCTCTTCAATAACATTTGTAAGCACTACTCTTAGATAAGGCATCATTTGCAAAAGGTCAGTTACCTTGATTGGTACTGTTGTGTGAAGCACCTGCCGTACTATGTTCTTCTCCAACTCCGATTGCAGCAACGTACTGGTAGCTTTAGAATTTCTGTGTTCATTCACCATTGCCTCTTCTACTTTTTTCTTGGCTTCTCGGAGTCTGTCTTTCTCCGTACGAGGGTTTGGATAATTTTCCCTTTTCGACTGCGCCCTTGTGATTGCCAAGACTTCTTCCTTGGCTATCTCCAGCATATTGATACTACCTTTCTGCTTTGGACATTCAATGTCTTCATGATCACCCGGTCCACACCATTTGCATAACTTTCCCCTGGTGCCTTGGCCGCTCTGATAATCCCTCACAAAATGACCCCATTCATTACAGTTCCGGCACTGGATCATGGGCCGTCCTTTGCTATCGTATTGAATTTTGCTTCTGGGCATATTATTTCTTCGATTGTTTGCGGTAGCCTCCAGGGGATGCATTGTTGCTCTGTGGTTTTGCCGGTGTGGTCGGAGGGGTTGACTGTTCTCCATGAGTGAAGAGTACTTGTGCACTTTTGGCTTTCAAGTTGTACGGGCACTCCTTGACGGAGTGTCCCATAACTTGGCAGATGTCACAAAATAATTTTTTTGGGCAGTTCGCCTTTATATGACCTTCCGTCTTGCATTCGGTACACCATAATTCATTCTCCTCCTTGGAACCTTCCTTGTCGGCTTTCAGTTCTTTCATCATCTGCATCATGTCCCGACGAAGAGCTTGCATAGTTGTTGATTCATCTTCACTTTCCTCGGCACTCTCTTCGTCATCTTTCTTCTTCCCCTTCGAGGATGTCTTGCTCTCACTTTCAATGTCCATCGCTCGATTATATGCTTTAGTGTACAAGGATGGCAATACCACTTTCATTTTTTGCCGAAGCAAGGGAATCAACCCTTCAATAAACCATCGCTTCTTTAGGCCATCTGTTGGCTGTGCCTCAAGCTTTCCTATCAAGTCTTTTAATTTCCGATTGTAGGTCCGCACGCCCTCGTGCTTTCCCTGTTTAGTATTGTATATCTCCGTGACGATCTCGCTATCGTCCCGTAGGAGTTTGAACTCCTCTTGGAAAGCTTGCTTCAATACCCTCCCTGTGGCTCTTTGTGCTTGGTCTAATTCAGAGTACCAGTCAATGGAACTATCTCTGAGTGTCGCTGGAAATGCTTTCAGCCACTGGTCAGGATCATCCTGTCCGCTGGCTATCCAGATAGTCTGACATGTCTTGCAATGCCGTACGGGATCTTCAGACCCATTCCCCATGAACTTCGGTAGCTTTTGCCGGTCCGGATGAGCCATCTTTCCTCGTTGTCCTCCTTGTGTGTTGGACCCGATTAGACTGGTGGTTGCCTCGCTACGTCCCTGTGCGTCGCTTGCACTCTTGGCCACGTACGAGTCACTCCCACGTCCTCCGTCAGCGTCCTCAACACCATGAGTCTCTTGGGGTTCCCTCTGGTGCTCTCTCTGCCTTGGGGTATGGAGCTCTGATCTTCCACTCGTCAGCCGTTCGTCGTCGTCTGAGAGGGACAACTCTCGAAATCGTCTGATGCTATTGCTCAATTCATCTTCGTTCTCTTAGGGATCATATCTTCCTACGTACGGAGTGCCGAAGGGGTCTCCGTCCCTTCCTTGTGTCAAAGTTTGGTGCGCTTGTCCAATGGATGTGTGTATTCTTGTCAGGTTTTCATATGTTCTTTTAATGCTCTAATTTATTTCAATTAAATCCTCATCCAATTCCTTACCGGCTTGCTTCAGTCTTCGTCGCCGGTTTTCTTGTTCTTGTAGCCTGAGTGATCGCTGAACCTTTTCTTCCAGAGTCTCGTGGCCGTCAGGTACTCGATTCTTATCTTTGTTCGGCCGTATGGGCATTTAAAATATGTTCAAGCGATCATTGCTGACTACCGGATGTACGTCTCCGGCTCATGTCTCGTTCTTCTTCTTCTCGTTTAGTTCGTTCTTCGTAGCGCTGTAGTATTTGCTACCTTCGGCGTTCCCGATCTTCTTCCCGGAGATCTTGCAGAATAATGAAATGATGGGCAAGTAATCAGGGCATACGATTCAGGAGGTGATTCATCTCGTCGTTCACTTCCAATCTATCCCAGATAACTTCCTCAGGGATCTCCTGTATGTGGGATTCCCCACATACGTGATCTCGTAACGGTATCTTCCACAAATTGACAAGATCTTCTGTCAATAGGTCTTCCCGTTCCTCATTAGCATTTACAGGTTCTTCCGCCGGTTGACCCATTACGCTGCCATGACGAGTGATGCCCTAGTCCGCTCAGGCAACGGCGCCAAATGTTTACTCCACTAATGGTAATTCAATACACTATAGAAGTAAACTAGAAACACAGTATCATTGAGTATTTAAAAGCATTCACAGAACAGAACAGATGTATATGAAGGATTGCAGTCTTTATTCATGTACTTGCAGTATTACATTATCATATCAACATACTCCCGACTACGAACCAAACAGCAACATAAATAGTTAACCGGCGTCGGTTGAGAGCACCAACCGCCAGCAACTGACAAGTACCAACTAATCCCGAGTGCTAACTAATCCCGAGTGCTAACTAGTCCCGAGTGCTAACTAATCCCGAAGACTAACATTATTTATTTATTCTATTTGCTAGTTGCTATTTAGTGGCTTACATTACTCATATAAGGAATTTCGACTTTGTACATTTGATTTGTGATATATTCGAACTATATATGTATGAACCTACATCTAATGTGATTCCAATGAAGTCATTTCATGGAATGGCAAATAAGTAATTGTTTTATTTTGAATATTTTGTGTTTCAATCTGTCAAAAAAATTTTGTGTGGAGATTTGACTTTTATATTATTTTCACCTTTGAAAATATCAAATCTTTAATTTTGTTGACTCTTATTGTTGAGCATGTCTAGTCATTTTTGAGTTTGAAATGTGGGATTTTGTTCACACATTTTTTCTCCCTTCTCAACACTATGCATCCAATACTATGTTATATTTTTATGTATTCCGTCTATATCCTTTCTTGATGTTCACTAATGTAGCATCCACTTTCAAGAAATAACTTTGTGTACAGATGTGGCTTGATGTTGTATATTGGAATGGGACCATGTCTAATAACCTCTGACATGTGACGGAAATAATAACATTTTCAGCCATTTTAATGTTATATTTGTTGGAACCTCTTTCCATTGTGATTTTCTTAGGTGCTTACTGACAGTTGTTTCTCTTGAAATGGCGTAAAGCAACTTTGAGTCTCTTTTCCAAGAAGGGATCATGTAATGTTTTGCAAACAGAACTTAGCATGTAATTTTTTGTTTGAACTTATTTCATCTATTCGACCATGTTTTCATTTGTCAAATTTGTGTCAGCTTTACCTGTCTATCTTAGAATCAGTGGCTGTAATCTGGTTGTGAGGCTTGCTAGCTAGTCTTCTTTCCCATTTTAGATTAAAAACTTAAACAATATTGTTGGTGTGATGGACTTGCTCTTGCTTCTTTTGTTTTTTAGATGGTCTCAAAACATTTTTGAGAGTATTGTGAGAGAGCTTGGCCTATAAACCTTATAGAATGTACCTCATCCATTCATTTTTTCTATAATTGAGTAAGAACTTTGATTCCAAGTAAAGTTCCTTAGTCTTCTAGTGGATCTTCCTAATTGAGAGGAATGAGAAATTCCTTGTAATCTTTTTTTTACTAAGCCACTCCTGAACAGAACTGCTGCTGATAGAACTGAGAAGATCCTGGCCTCCCTTTCTAGTTTGTAAAACTGATATCCTATAAGAACAGGACCAGGTTCCGAGCCTTGTTAAGAATGTTTCTTTTATTCCTAGGTCATGTCTCACCCTTGACCATTTTATTAATGATAGTTTGAGATTTGAGAATCTTCCTCAGCAATAATTGAATTTTTCACAAGAAAAGGGCAAGCTTCAGACTCTCCACCAAGGCATTTTCTTTCACCTGATCATTGGTGCTCTTTTGTAGACATACCAATAAAATCATGAAGGAACTTTTATTATCATGTCTTACCCTTTCTCTGCCTGGATATTCCTTGAGATGTCACAATATTCCTTGAGATGTCACAACAAAGTTTAGCTTGCAGTTGCCTGGTGGCGAGGGTTCCCATTTTTCATTATTTCTATTACTTAGTTTATCCATCATCACTTAGCATGAAAGTGAACAGTCCTTAATTTTATGTAGGTATTTGTTAAATTTTAGAAATCTGCCTTTTCATTCACTGTCTAAGAGTTTCATTTTCCAGTTTGTCTTTGCCATTTGGTTTAGTTTGAGGTTTTTGTATACTGATTTGCCGTGTTAAAACCTTTGAGCTTTCCACAGGCAAACATACACCCACACACACACACATATAGAGAGAGAGAGTATCACATATATATATATATAGTATCAACTGTTTATAATTAGAATTATGTTATGGGAATTTATGAGAATCACTCTTGTTGTCTGTAAATTAGTTTCAGGTTTTTGTGTATTCATTTGAATTGTTAAATTTTTTATATTCAACAGGTAAACATACACACACATCTGATATCAGCTATGCATGTCAAAGATTTTGTGAGGATCACTTTTGTTGTCTGTCAATTAGTTTCAGGTTTTTGAGTACTTGTTTTGAATTCCTAAAGCCTTGATATTTCCACATCTAAATCTACACGTGTACATACACACACACACCTGCATGGGGATTTGAGATTTCCAGATGTAACAGACACACATGCACTCACACCTGGTATCAGCTCTGTATGTGTGTATCCTCTCTCTTTGGCACAGCAAGTCGCAGAAAGCCAGAAACAGTAGAGGGAAGAGGCAATCTTGTTTTTGCAAACTTTCTATCTGATAGAACCTAACTTGGATAGTCCTCCTAGAGATGTTCCATATACAATTTAATTCAGCAATTGACAAATTAAATTTCTGTTAATCTCAAAATTTTGCTTTATAGGTTTTTATTGCACAAGAAGAGCGATGCGCAAACCGGATATGGGTATCAAATACTCCAAGCTGGATGGCAATATACTCACCTTATACAACTGGATTTTCCACTTATAAGAAGAAAGTTTTTGTCAAAGTCATCAAGACATCAAAAGACGATAAATGGTGTTCTGGAAGAGAAGTGATTACAGTTAATTTCTTGTCAATTACAGTTCCAGTTGTAATTATGTTTTATGCCCTGGGTGTGAAATCAGATCTTGAGATGATGCAGATGATAGGTAATGCATCCAATGACTCTGACATGAGGGAGTTATTATTGTCATCAATTTACAAGGCAGAGGCAGAGATAAGAAAGTTTCGAAGAAAAAGTAAAGCTTTGGACTACCTTAATGATCGACTCAAGAAATGCAAATTTCCGAGAGTTCAAGATGCTGAAGAGGCCCTTAAAGAATACTTTTTTCCATACATAGTGGGCTATACACAAAAAGCCATGTTTTTAGGATACATGGTCAATTGTCTTCTATCATCTTATTTTGGTCAAAGACATGTTGAAAACAAAGATGAATACAAGAACAAAAGAGTGGAACTGGCAGGGGAGCTTCTGGGCCGTGAAGTACAGGGCTTGGTTAGACATTTCCGTAATAGATTGACTAAGGGGATTCAGAGAGAACTCTCAGGTATTTTACTACATCATATTATGTATTGCACTTAAGAAAGGATTTATGATACTTCAATTTACTTTGATCTTCACGGGTGATGCTTTTGTGATCTCTTATATGCATCGATACTGGTATCAACCTGGTCAGCTGACAAGTATTTGCCATTTCTGGATGCTATTAGAATTCATAGTTTTCTTTTTTTATTTCTTGTGCAGTACGTGGCAACATTAATTCAATGGAGATCTATGTTGATGCTTCAATCATCACAAATGGTCTTGTGAGAGCATTTTCTACAGGAAATTGGTGTCATCCTCTTAAATTCCATACCAAATGCACTGGTATAGTGGCAAGCCTGAAGTCAACAAATCCATTGCAGACTATGTCTGAGATGCGTAGATTGAAACTGAGGGTTCAATATGCTGCAAAACTAGGGGATGCGAGATACCCGTAAGTCATCAGTTTCCTAGCTTTTACACTCTACAGTAAGGTAGCAAGTTATGATGTATTTGTCTTGATTACTTCAATGTTTTCAACGTAGTCACCTAAAATAACTTTTGAGGTTGAAACTTGAAGCTATGTGAAGTCATGAAAAAAATGCATTTAAGAGAGAGGGGGTGTGTGTTGTTTACCCTGGTAGGAAAAGGTGTAAAGAAATTTTTAATATTCACTCTATGAGATCAGAAAATGGATATCAAACTACTTGATGAATTGACATATTCTTCTGATAAATGAGGGTGGAAAAATAGCCATTAAAAGAAAGTTGGAAACAATGACAAGCAATAATATGAGATTTCTGTCACCATAATATTAATTTAAGTATAGTTTACATAATCGCCGATTAATCTCCGAGTGGACGATTAATCGCCAGATTTCAGGCAAAACGATTATTTTCTGCCTTTACTCGCCAAATGCTACAGTGCTTTCGTTTCATGCGTTTTTTTCTGCGTTTCTTCTACTTTAACCCTCGATTTTACCTTCGTTTTTGGCGTGATTTGAAGCTTCTATTTCCGCGCACTGGTTGCTATGGGCATCGCGATTTGCAGCAACGCACCTGTTTTTCTCACGTTTTGGAAGAGTCTCTTCATCAAACCCTCAAATTTGCATATGACACTCTAAATTTTCAGACACCCACGAATTTCCACTGTGTCCTTGCACGATTGTGACTGCAATCGGCATCACAAATTGCAAGAATAGCTCGCGGCATCGCATGAGTTACATGATATAAGTTTAAAATTTTTATAAAGTCTATAAATTATAAAATTTCTAATACTATATAAAATTTGTATAGTTTAAATATATTATAGATATATTTATTATTATGTATTCTATTTTAAATTTATATATTATAAAATCTTAAAATATTATAAATATTTTATAATATTATATTATAAAATATTTTAATATATATACTATACAATCATAGATTATATTTATTATTATATATTATATTTTATACATTATAGAACTTTAAAATATTATAAATATTTTGTATATTATTAAAATTTTAAATATTATAAAATATTTTAATATATAGTATATATAGTATATACTATAAGTATAGATTATCATTATGAAATATGAATATATTGATATATATAAGAATAAAAATATAGTTAGTTTATTATATATTAAGTTATATATTATATTTTAATACCTTTTAAGTTGCCGAGTATTGCCGAGTATTTGCCGAGTATTTTCCGAGTATTTGCCGAGTCAAAAATTTTGGGCTTGCCGAGTACTCTCCGAATCCGAGTATGTAAACTATGAATTTAACAATTCATCAGCTAGACTCTTAGCATACAGAACGAAGAAAGAGAGAAGTGAAGAGACTTATTTTAAGGCTTTACATTTGATTCTGTAGTACCCACTATTGCTGGTGGCAACGCCAAATTGAAATTATAATATAGTACATGTCTGTGTGTGTGTAACCTGGCATACAATTGGTCAACTGTCACAAAACTAGACAAATCTGAACTGAAATTGCTAAAATTCAGGAACTAAAATTTAACCAGAAATTTTGTAGTCTGAATTCAAATGAGACATGAAAGGAAACAGATTTTATAAGTAAACTCTAAGTTACCCGTTCAGGTACGGGTAGGGGTACGACGATAAGGAAAAAAATAAAAATTCCTTGGGTACGGGTATGGGAATATATATATATATGTGTGTGTGTGTGTGTGTGTGTGTGTATGCATATATACATACACATATAACATATATATGTACATAAATACATACATATGCATATACATTTAACAGCAAACCATACCCAATGTCTCCAAAAAGCTGGCATTTCCTGTTACCGCACCAATTACCTACCTGTTTATGTATGTATGTATCATGTATGTATATATACATACACATATAACATATGTACATACATAAATACATACATACACATATATACATACACATATACATACATAAATACATACATATGCATATACATTTAACAGAAAACCATAACCAATGTCTCCAAAAAGCTGGCATTTCCTGTTACTGCACCAATTACCTACCTGTTTCTTGTTAACTTACATAAAAAATGTCTTAAAAAATTACATTTTTCTTTTGGGAACCTTTGGGTCCCCTTGGGTTCAGCTGGGTTCGGCCCAAGGTCCTTCCCGGGAACCCTGGGCCTTGGGAGAACCTAGAGAAGGACCAGGAAAGAACTAGGACCAAAACCGTACCCACATGGGTACGGGGGGGCAAAATAGAAGAACCCGATAACCGAGAATAAACTTAAATAAATATGAATTGAAATTAATAAAATTCAAGAAAAAGAATTTCCTAGAATAATTTAAAATATAAATATAAATTAGGTATAAAAGAAAACAAATTTCATAAGTAAAGTTTTTTTTTTCTCAAAATTTGTTGTAAATCTCTGTTCTGATTATGACCAATAAACAAAATAGACTTAAGCTTATAGATAAGCTACTCCTAATATTGAAGATGACCAATCTTCAATTTTATTTTGAATCGCATAATTTTCTTTCCATATTCGATTCAATGTCCTTATTACAATATGTTTTTGCCATATTTATAGGCAAGGAAACTCTCTAAAATTAACCAACCATTGATTAGGTGGACTGAACTTCTATTATTTGCACCTAACAATCCAAACTCACATATGGAAAGCTCTAGAGAAATTTTCTTAGATTAGTGCAACCACTAGAGTAAGCTCACTACTTTACCTTAATGCATAGTTAACCCTACTTGTTGAAGGAAAGAGTTAGAAACTACTCTAAAATAGAAAAAGCAATAAGGTGATTCACCAAGATAGTTGATTAAAAATAATTTCAATAGAAAGGAATGTAATATCCCCCTTAGTTTTTTCCCAATTTTTTCGCAAGAACTTCACCTGTTAGCATTAGCTTAATGAAAGATAAGCAAACTGGAATGTAACCTTTACTTTTTGATCACCGAGATCCTGGAGTGGGCAAGGTGAGAGCATACGGTGTAAGGGGATCTGTTAGCTAAACTGGAAAAGCTGGAAATACAATGTTATTGGTGGCAAGCCGACCAATATAGAAAATGAAAGTACTTAGGCAGCAAGCCAGCCTCTTCCACATTTCATGTAATGTCCCCGTCTTCTGGCCCGCCTAAGAAAGAATAAATATTTTAATTATTTAATGTTACAAGGAAAAAAGTGCAAAGTTAAAAGGGTAATATTAAATAATTATATTAAAAGGTTATAAAGTGACATACTTTAATGATAAATTAATAGTCACTTTATAAAAGTGTATTAAGTGGTTTAGGTGGGAAAACCCCAAAAGTGCAAAAAGGTATTATAAATAGGAGTTGAGAGCTCATTCTCTCACATTTTGGATTATTATTTCATTTTGGGGTTGAAGTTGAGGAGCTCTTTGGAGTTCAAACCCAAGGAGGGTTTTCCTACGGCTTCTAGTTTCAGAGGTGAAAGATTTTGTCCCTAGTTGGAGTTGGCAAATTCATCCAGAGTTTGCATGTGAGCGATAAAGCAAATTTATGGTTTCCTTCGGAGATAAATCTGAGATAATCGATGGACAATTTGCTTGTCTGAGAAGCGAAGATTGTGAAGACTTTGTGGAGGGTTTCATAATAATATTTATATTGATGACTGAGATTATTATTTCTGCTGTGTGGAGATAGATTAGAGGTTACGATTTATAACCAGTTGCTAGGATTTGAGATTATATCTTCTACATAGTGTTGGGTGTGAGATTTTAGGGCTTATATTACTGAATATATAAGCATTCTCAGAAGTCGTGGTTATTGTTCCCTGCACAATATTTATTCAATCTGTTTGGGTGGCGTGAGAATCTTTCATGGGTTATGGTTATTACTGGAGGTCGTGACCATGAAGTGAATGTTGGTTATTCCTTTATCTCTGCCGCCACTATTATTGCTGCAATCAAAAAATCGTGGGTCTGATTTAGAGGAGGCGTCTTAGCTTGTAAACCCCACATGAGTTCCTATAGAAGGTGTTGGACACTCAAAAGGATGGAACATATCTAATCAAACCCTATACCATCCATTTCCCTACTATTAATTGTTGCTAAGGTGGTCGCCAGCATTGTTGGGTGTTGGCGTTTCAGTTCGCACCTCTGGAATGCGAATTAGAAACGAACAACTATGATGTAATGTCCCCTTCTCATCAGTGATCTGTTTTGTCACTCATCAGCCTATTCCGGAAGCCTGTAGGCTCGTTTGAGGTAAAATTAGGGCTTCCAGGGAGTTTACTATTTATAGTAAATTCTATTTGTGGCAGTATGCAGTTGTCAGTCTGAGCATTTAATGCAATTCAATTCTGGCTTCTAAAGGTTTTTTGGTGATTAAAGGCATTAATGTTATAATTTGCAGTTGACCCCTTGGCCTAGGGATAACAACTTTAAGTTGTTCTTAAAAGGTGGTCATGAAGGGGGACGTCATCATGAAGGATAAATTTAATATTTTAAGTCTTTTAATGCCTTGGGAAAAGTGGACACCTTTTCTTGAAGATATTCTTTTAAAAATAAAGTTTATTTGTGCCTTGATAAAGTGGACGCCATTTTGAGAAGTTAGAAGGTTTTTTTGGAAATTTGAAAGGTCATTGGTGACTATTGGCGTACCTTCTGAGAATTTGATGAGTCTTCTGATCTTTTATAAAATGGAAGCTTTGCTCTAGCTTTTACTATCCATGAATTTTGCTATTGTTATGTTGTCGGAGTGACAATTGAATTATTGCTTCGAGGAAAGCTGACCTCCTAGCCCCTTGTCCAATTTCGTGTTTGAAAAATAACACCTAGTTGGCTAATTTGCTGCTTCTCACATCAGATTAGCAGATTGAGTTCATCAATTGAAGATTTTATGAAGATATTTCCAGTTTTGAGTTGTTGGTTCACATACAGCTGAAAGTGTAAGTTGTATGCAGCTCTTTGAATAATTTTAATTTGGTTCTAGGTACTTTTGAAATGTTATTGTCTGCCATGGGCGCCCCTTTCCACCAAACATGAGATTTTATTATGGAGATTCTGATTTTTTATAGCAAAGTCGCCCTTGCTCAAGGTCGTACTATCTAGAGGCATTGGGATTTGTGTTGGGAATTAAATGCTTACCTTTTGTTGTTGTTTCTTCATCATAGAATTGGCGCCTATCTTCCAAGAGACTATTGCATTTGGTTTCACTTCGTTTGGAGGTAAATTGAATGATTTATGAACAATTCTTTGAATTTCACAGTTGCTGATCAGAATTCCAGAACTCAGATTTTTACATCAGTTTGTATTAGATTTCTGTTTTAGCCTATTATTTCAGTTTTCGAGTGTTTAATCATTGTTGTAATTCATTCTCCTCTTCTTAGCTTCATTTTCTATCATTGTAATACTCGTATTTGCAGACTCTTGAATTGTAAGGTTGTGATTTAGTAGTACTAATCCAACCAGTGTGATTGTTGCAATTACTTGTTTAATTTCTCATTAAGGTACCCCTGGATGGTTTACCGCCAGTGTGGAAAACGAACATTTGATACCTCTTTGTACCCACTCTCAAGTGGTGAATCCCCACTCTCCAGTGGATGCCCGTCGCAGCGGATGAATTAGATAGTTGTATTTCTCATGGCTGGTTATCCGCCTATTGTTTTAGTTTAATTAATAACTCCGTCATATGTTAGCACCTCGCCCTCAGTGGGATCTTGAGTGCACATTCTTGACGTTGAGTTTGCTTCATTTCAAGTTATTGCTTTTAGTTTCTCCGCCATATGACAACACCTCTCCTCCCTTGGGATTGAGTGTGCATTCTAGGCGTTGAGATCTTTTCAACTTGGTTTTCAATTTGGAGCTAATGCTAATCAAATTGGCTAGTGCTGGTTTATTTTGTGTAAATCCTTCGAAAAAATTGGTTAGCATATTTCATATGCACAAATAAACTGCTCTTAGAATTAGGAGGGGAAGCTCCCTCTTTGTTGATGATGCTTAAAGAAAGTAAACTAAACTATTTTCTAGTTTTTTTGTTCTCAACTAAGAGCACAAGGTTATAAAACTCTAGCGTTGTAGCTGAGATTTTCTCTTTTTGAACTTCAACTATGACTAAGCCTACTCTAATGACGCTTTTAACAACTCAAGTAAACTCAGAGCTTGAGAGTTAAAAGTAAACAAGGAATGATCTTAACATAGATTCTTAGAAAACTTTCTCTCAACGTACACCTGAAGACTCATTGTACTATTCGATGCAAGCTGAAATAAAGATTATATAAGCATAACATATAAAACAAATCTTGAGACAATAGATCAAAGCAAGCATAAGATTTCCTTTCTCAAATTTCAAATAACGATTTCACCTCTGGGACAGCAGGATTGTTGCAATAATAGGCTTACAGTTTGGCGATCAAACCAAAATACACTTGACACAAATGACACATGAACTGAACAATAACTTTGTTGGTGTTTAAATTTGCACCTCTGGAATGCGTATTTGAAACAGACAGCTATGCACAGTAAAATTGCTCTTCAAATTAGGAGGGTAAGCTCCCTCTTGCTGATGGTGTTGAAAGAAAGTAAACTAAGAACTAAGTTGCCTATCTTTTTTATCAGCTACACAAGGTTTATTAAACACAAACGCCGCAACTGAGATTTTTTGTTTTAAGAACTTCAACTACGACTAACTTAAGCTAAAGATGTTTCTAACTTCTCAAGTAATATTTAGAGCAAGAGAAACTAGAAATGAACAAGGTTGATTCTCTGACAAAGTTCTTCAATAAACTCTTTTCCAACAAACATCTACACACTTCAATGTAAGCTGAAATTAAGATCATAAAAGCATAACACAAATAACTGAAATTTGAGACGTTATATCAAGGCAAAGGAGGCTCGTGATTTTATTTCTCACACTTCTGGAACAAAATCTACTACTAACATGCCTAGAACAAGAGCTTGCAGCTAAAGAGGCTTGCAAAACTTGTTCTTACGCAATAGGAACAACAATTACAATAACTCCTTGTTGGCTAAAAGAGACTCAACAATTTGCTATCATAAAACAATTGAACAAAACTTGAGTAACAAATAGAAGGCACTTAGGCTCAGCGTTTTGTTATCTCTAGCATGGTTCTAACACAAAGTGAACTGACACTGAATAACAGCTTGCTGGCTAAAAGAGATTCAACAATTTGCTATCACAATAACCGTTAAAAAAAATTAATGAGCAAAGGCTCTTATTTATAGGCAAGCAGAGGAGTAGGGAACCCTAAAATCTCCTTGCTTTTACAATCTAGGGCTTGCTCAACAAGCAAGCTTTATTTCTAAATCTAGAAAGGAGATAACATCTAACACCTAAGAAAGCAAGAAAAGCGGGAAATGCCAACTATTACAATCTATCTTCTTTCTCTTCTTCAAAGAATGGATAAGAATTGTTCCAATAATATAAAGAAAGCAGAAAGAAAGCTTCTTAGATGAAAGCAGTTTTAAAACTCAATCACATCCGCTAAAAAGTAGGAAACTGTGTCTCGATCAGGTGCATCTATTCCATCAATAGAAAAGTTGCGCTTTTATGAGATTTCTTCACCTTGTGCAATTGATCTTAGAAAATCTTTGATATCTTCAACTTCTTTATCAAACCTTGCTAATTTCGGCGGCTCTGCAATTGGAGTGATGACCTTTTACAATTATACAATCTTGCTTCAACATATCTTTTGCAACTTTTATGCTTCTAACACTATTGATTTTTCAATGGAAGAATTTTGTACAACTCTTTTCCAGCACTTGTCCTTTTTCTCATATCATACCTTTTTACACTCTTCAACTGAGATGATGAAGTTTTCAGTCCATGGTGGTATTGAAAACATACTTCTCAACCTCATCCATTCAAATAATCATGATACAACACTTGTTTGGCTCTGAATTTGATGGGAGTGTATTCCATACTGAAAACCTTGAAGATTCCCTGTAAACTTGACTATATTCTGACAAGTTTTGCACACTTTCTAATTTTAACCAGCGTTTTTTCTTCTTCAAACGGACGATTTTTTCAAAAAAATTTTGAGACATGGGTTTTGTTCAGAATTTCGTTACAAGAAGACCCAGATTATTCGTTTTTGAAAATTTTGAGTGTAGGCTGAAAAAGCAGCAAACCCTAATTTCTTCAATTTTTCACCGAAAAAGCTAGCACCTGGGTTTTGTTCAGAAGCACATTTGAAACGAACCCAGTTGATTAGATGTGAAAAATATTGAAGGCTGATCGAAAAAGTAGCAAACCCTAGAATCTAAAATTTTCTTGAAAAAAAGTTGTGATCTGGGTTTTCTTCAGAAGACTGTTTTGCGAGAACCCAGATGATCAAAATTGAAAACCCTGAAGATTTCACTGACATGCAAGGAATAAGCAGCTGCTCCAACTTGATAAAAATTTCTTGAAAATTCTTCAGAAGAATGAGTTGAGCAGACCTAGAAGGCTGAAAATTAAAATCTTTGACCTTCTCCTTCAAAAATTGATCTTCTGGATTAAAAAAAAATGAAAAAGCAAGGTCTTATGCTGCTGGTCTAAAAAATTTGATGAAGAATCAGCAAACTTGAGTTCTTGAATCATGAAATATAACTTCAAATCTGCTGCTCCACTTTTCTCCTTTGAATGCCACCTGCAAAAATGGTGAAGAATAGAAAAGGCCTCTTAAATAAACTGTAGGCTTGAGAAAACCCTGCTTTCTTTTGCTTTTATGCATGCAAACCCTAAAATCTTTTCATGCATCAAACTTGGACACTTCTCTTCATCTTGCAATTCTGAAATTTTGAGAAAATTGGCTAAGGCATGGCAATTTGGGCGCCCTTCTTAGCTAGGGGTGCCAACTTCCACTAGAGTTAGTCATTTTCAAACAATTTTCAACTTTTCACAATTTTGAACCCTTACTTTCACCCTGATCTCCGGCTTCCAGATTGATCCGATAAACAAGCTGGATGATTCGTCGGATAGCCTGACTGATTCTGAGAAGATCACCCTAGAGGGACTTCTGGCTAAAAATTTTGTTTTGACCTTCAAATTCATAGGAGCCTATTTCCTCCAGGGGCTCCAAACTTTCACAGTGTTAGCCATTTTTACATGATTTTCAATTTCTTCATATCCCTTTGATCTTCTGATGAAATCTCGATTATGGGAGCTACACTATTCCGATTAACTAACCGTCTGCTTTGCTGGGTAGCTTGGCCGAATCTGACGAGGTGATCTTGGTGACTCTCTTAGCAAATTCTATCATCTTAGACCTCAAAATTCCGGGCGCCCTTCTTCACCAGGGGCGCCCATTTTTACCAGACTTAGAATTTTTTTTATTTTCACCTTTCTCTTCTTCAGATGATCTCGTCAGATCTGGAGATTCGGGCGTCGGAGTGCCTAACGGCTAGACTCGTTACGGAGCTAAGGAGAAATCAAGAGGGGTCTCCTGTGAGTAACTTCATCAACAAGTTGAATCTGGGGCATCAAAAGCTTGGGCGCCCCTGGCAAGCTGGGGTGCCCAACTTCACCAAAGTTTGCCATTTTTGGTGTTTTCTTCTCTGCTTTCAACTTTGGCTTTGTTAGACCTTCTGTTCCAACTGCTGCATCTGGCAACTGCCAACCTCGATTGACATTTTGGAGATCTCATTGGAAAGCCTGACCAATTTTGAGGAAGTCACCTTGGGGGCTGTACTAGCAAAATCATCCATTTGGGCCTTCGAAATCATCAGTGCCTTTCTCTTTTAGGGGCGCCAATTTTCTCTAGACTTAGAAAAGTTTTCATTAGATTTTATCTTCAGATTCAAACCTTCTTTCTGTACCTTCAACTTTGATCTGGATTTGCCGAAGATTGGCTAGTCGGATGCCCTGACGAAGATATCTGTTGCGAAGCTG
The DNA here is from genome assembly GCA_007258455.2 of Sequoia sempervirens. NCBI lineage: Eukaryota > Viridiplantae > Streptophyta > Pinopsida > Cupressales > Cupressaceae > Sequoia > Sequoia sempervirens. Next base: position 82,119 of record VDFB02071736.1, read on the forward strand.
ATCGAATTCGGAAGAGATTGATCCCATTTGCAAACACTAACTGCTGAGTTAGGTTCCTCAAAAAGCTGGGCGCTCCTGGGCACTTGGGGTGTGTTGGTTGGAAATTTTGTATTCTCGTGAAAGCGTACAAAATTGAGATTTCAACCACAGCACGTGAGTTAAACTCTCCTAATTAAGGGAAGGCTCCCCCTTTAACTAAATAAAATTAAGGGTAGGACAGCAATCGTTCCTCTTGTTTCAGGAAAGATTACGTTCTTCTCTCTTCACAGAAAAGACACAGTAAATGTTACTAAAACTTGTTACAACAGCTACACAGTGAAATTAAGAGAAAGGAAATAAAGTTTCCTGAAAGCGCAAAGACTTCCGTTATTTCCTCCGGGACGGGAAAACAATTCGATAAGCACAAAGTCTTAAAGAATGAAATCCTATCAACCTTTTTTCAGAACGATTACTTTATGGAAATATACAAGATAAAACAGCTCAAAGACTGAAATTATAATGTATGCTTTCAACTATTCTAAATGAGAAATACTATGAGCATAAAGACTTATAATTCTTCTCTATTTCTAACACTAACTAAGAATTCAATTCTCAGATTTACAGCACAAAGACTGCAGATATTTAAATTGAATCTCTCTTCAGCAATCTTCAACAATTCTCAAGTAATCACAATATAAGAATGACCCAAAATGACATAAGAACATTTAGGATGCAAAACAAGAATTCAGCTCAAAGTCTGAAATTCCAGCTTCTTGATATCACTTGAAAATTTACAATATTTCACTATAAAGCTCAAAGACTTTATGAGTATAAAATTCTGCAGAGTTTTCTTGCTTGCTAAAAAGATAAAGATTACAATAGACCCCTCAAGTATTTATAGGAGGAAGGTCTGGAGAAAAAGGTGGGAGGATCTCAACAAACTTGAGAAAATCTCTCAACCGATAACTAATTGCGATTGACTTATTCAAAATTACAATCCAAATTGTGATTTGTCTTGTAAGATTTTACATGTAATTACATTTTCGAAAATTGCAAGGAAAGGACACTTGCAATTGCAAAATTTGTTTTTACATATATATTGTCGAAAGTAAAATTACATAAAACAATCTAAAACTTAATTTGTTTCATTCCTATCTTTGAAAGATAAGAATTTGCTGATGATGGTCTTCAACTCGTTCGGATCTGGACCCAAAGTGTTCTTGGCCACTGCAACTGTCTTCAAAATTATATCAAAGTATTTGATAGTTGCCAATCTATGCTCTTCATAAGAAGTTTGCATCTTTTCAAGGATTGTTTGATGATTGATAAGCTTTTGAATCGAATCCAAAGAAAACTGCTCTGATTCTATTTGTTGACGAAGATTGGCTGCCATATCTGAAGTAACTGAATCAACTTCAAGTAACTCATCTTCTTGATTCAAAACTGTACATGAGATCTTTTCAAAATTTGAAAGAATATCCTGCTGAACTTCGTCATTCATTTCTAAAGTAGCCTGGATATCTTTGATAAGATCTTGAATGACCAATGACCTATTTGTCATAAGTTCCTCAAATTCTATGTACTTTTCCCTATTTGGCAAAATCAAATTGCTGCATAGGATTAGTAAATCAACTTGATCTATCTCATGCCAGATTTTTAAATCTTTTTCAAGCGTTTCCAAACTTTGCTTGAAGGCTTCTAAAGTTTGATTCAGCTTTATCTTTGCTATCCTGACATTCTTGAGAACTTGCAAAGTCTTCTCAATCATTGGAATACTTTGCTCAATTAGCTGAGTTATCCATGAATCAATTGCCTTGGCCTTTTGCGCAATTCTTTCTAATTGTCTAACTGATTCATTTGGAGGAGCTGTAGATAGAGAATCAACTGCCTCTGATGATCCTGTAATCCTTTGAATGACTGCAACCAGCTGAGCATTGTCTTCCTTGAGCTTTTCCTTTTTAGCTAAGAGTTCGTTATAGCTTTGTGTCAGAATTGTCACTGAACTCTGAGCATCCTGCATCATATTAGCGTGAGTCTGCTTACCCAATTCCACCCTCGTGAACCTGTAATCAGATACCTGCATTTCTTCATGCGGTTTATCAACTAAGGGCTCTGCAATTTCAGCATATTTCATCCTGTTGCTGTCAACAAAAACCTGTGAGACTGTTTTAGCTTTCTTTGCAATCACTGGTTTTTGTTTCTTCAATTTTCGGAAATCAAAAATATCAGGAGACACTGCCTGTTTCTTTCTCTTAGGAGCAATTGAATTTAGCCATGAAGGAAGATCCAAGGTTGTCACATCTGAAATGGCAACTGCGGTCTCAGTAGAAATAGCCTCAGTTTGAGATACAACATAAATTCTTGAAGGTGCCTCAGTTTGTACAGCAACAATGTTTTGCTCAGAAGACAAATTGCAACTAGGATTGGCCATGAAACAATCAAAGTTCGTTACAGACGTATCAATTTCTGGAAGAGTTGTTTCTGACATAGCTGAAAAGATTGGATTGATATAAAAAATACTCTTGAAGTTACTAGGTAAGTTCATCATGGGAGCATTTGTTACAGATGAAGGCTGATTACAAGTCTCTTGTGTTGGAATAGAAGGAACAAAAACGGTAGAGAAAGAATCAACATCACTGTCGATAGGAGACAAAGGAGATATAGCTGATTCTGGTATTGGGGCCTCAATGTGAGGAGTTATCTCACTTAGGATAGTGGAGGTCTCATGAACCTCGTCTTCTTCTTGCTGATTTAATACCTGAATCTGCATTTCGTTGACTTCCTTACCCTTTAATGTTTCACTATCCAATGGTTGTTCAGGAGCTCTGCTTACTTTCAGCTTGATTCTGGTACTTGAAGAGGAAGCTCCTTCCTTAGATTGTTCCCTAATTTCTGATTTCAATCCTCTAGGGCCAGCTGGGTCATCTTCAGCTCTAACTCTGATTTTGATGGTCTTGACACCTATGCTTTTGAGCCAAGAGTTGGTGTTCGCCAAGACTGATTGGAATCTATCAAAGATAGAGACGGATTCCTTCTGAGACCATTGAATTGCAGGAATGGGAGCATTAGCAACTCCCTGTTCTTCGTACTCAGGATCCAAAATCTGCTTATCATCAATTACTCCCTCTGGAATTAAAGTCAGATTCAGGTCAATGATTTGCTCCAAAGTCAGCCTGCAATAATCCATTTTGTATATATCCTTATCTGTCCGAAGGTCTGCCCAAATGTCTTCGATGCGGTGAACATGGGTGAAGACTCTTTTTATTTTATCCTTCATCCTCCTGTAATCAAAATCCACTCTAGCTTGGAATCTTTTCAATGTTATCTCCTGAAGTTCAGTTTCCATTGCCTTAGCTCTTGAAGAGGTTGTCAAAGAATACCTGCCAATTACCAATGGATTATGTGAAGAAATACCAATTCCAGATTTGTGTTGTATAACTTGACGTGAATGAACTGACATCAATTGCCTTCCCAGCTCCATCAGAATGATCTTATCAGTTGGATATCTTGGGAGCATATAAGGTTGGTCTTCAAAGCAGCCAACTCTCATATAGGTGAATGTTGGAAATTGAAGGAACAAGCAGCCATATTGATTTACCTTATTCCAAGCTGCATCTGATACCCTGTTATTTACCAACTCTTTGTCAAACAAACACATAAAATAACCAAAGAAGGCATCTTGTACCCTTCTATAATGCGCTCGACTTGGAATAAAAGTCAGCTGATCATAATATTTCCATACGGGCACCAATGATCTGTCACCTTCAGGAGATAAGCCTGGAAAATGTCTCAAGGAAGCTGCTATGTAGACCAAATATGAATTCATATAGAAGGTCAGAGTGGTAGGAACCTGTGCAAGCTGTTCGCACAAACAGTCACTGATTATTTCTCCCCAGAAAATTGGATGTTGTGCTTTTCTAATGACAACCATGAACTTATACATCCAGCTTTCAAACATGTTAGAAACTTTCAACCCTGCAATTCTGCTCAAAAGAGTGATCATGTCGTTAACTTCTTCTATAAAATCAGACCGATACAACTTGGGCATACGGGTCGCACAAGGTCGTGATTTTAGAAGCCATTTAGAGTTGATGTGTTTAATACAATCATTCTTTTTCTGCTCAAAATGTTTGTGAGCACTCTTCAATGAAATCTCTGAATAAGTGGTTGCATCAGGTACTCTGAAAACTCTATTGATTGTCTCAGCATCAAGTCTGATAACTACGTTGCCATCATCATCCTTAATTGTCCTGGATTGTCTATCAAAGCGTGCTGCACATGCAAGGACGAATTCTGGTTCAAGGGCAGCAACAGGAAAAGAAGCCACGAGATGGATATGACTTCTCAGCAACTTTTGCATATCAGAAGACGTAGATTTCTCAACCCTTTCAAGAAAATTAGACATATCAACATGCCCTATTTCTGTATCTTTGATCTCATCGATGTTTGAAACAACGTGAGATGGAGAGATCTCATTTTGATATTTGTCGAACTTATACTTCATCTTTTTGCCTGCTGGAGAAGTTGGTTCATCCGTCATTGAACAAGAATCTGCAAGACTGCGGTGAAAATCCCATAAGGTCAGCACATCATCAGCATCAACGTGAGTGGACATGGCGGAACTCAAACCCTAGAACAATGAAATGGACTTTGAAAGAAAAATGGAAGGTGAATGAAGATGAATTCGAAATGGATGAAGTGGTGGAATGGAAAACGACATTTTGTCTCTTTGAAACAGCAAGATAAAGAGATCTCAAAACTTGGATTTGGAATTTCGTCCAAAAAGGTCAACTTATGTGCTTTTTAAGGCAATTCGGGTTTTTGAGTGACTTGAACAATTTCGGAACTTTTTGACACTTTAGCAATTTCTGCTTTTTGCAATTTCGGGATTTTTATGAGCTTTGACAATTTTCACAAAGGCAATCGGGATTTTTATGAAATTTAACAATTTTCAAACTTTGCAATTTTAAAAATTGTTATTTTAATTGCAAATCCCGGAATTGTATTTTTAGGCTAAAAACCCGAAATGAACACAAAGTAAAATTTTTTATTTTGTGAAAGATAATGATGGATATATGAAGTGGCGAAATGAATGAAATGAAGGAAATGAGCATAGGTGACATTTATTGCTGGAAATGAACAGTGAATAATGTATTTTCATCATAAGGCAGATTTAAATGGAAGTACGCATCATGTATGGAAGTGCGGAGGTATGTGAAATGGAAGGCAAAATTTTAAATGAAATGGAGAAGACATGTAAATGTAAATGAGGAAAAATGTACTTCTACATGAAGGCGAATGGAGAAAATATGGAGAAAACATGCTGGGCGAATGAAATGGTAAATGAAATGGAGAAAAACGGAGAAATATGAATGTATATATAAAAACGCGTTTCTAAATGAGGGCAAATTTTTGCTAAGAAAAACGCATTTCTAAATAAAAAGCAGCAAGATAAAACGCATTTCCATGAAGCTAGCAAGAATATCAACGAATATACAAAAATAACCATAATGAAAAATGAAAAACAGAAAGAAAAACGCGTAAGAATAAAAACGCGTTTTAAAACAGTGACAAAAATGTAAAACGTGGTATGTAAAAGACAAAAAAGCATATATATGACAGTAAAACATTGAAAAGGAAGATAGAAAATGCGAATCATACCTGGAACAAGTTGAATACGCGAAAATGCAGAAACAAAAACCCTAGACGCGTTGAAAACGACAGAGAATGGCTATTTACTGGTTAAAATCCGATTTTGAAGCATCAAGGTCGACCAAATCTCCATGAAATGAGGAAATAAATGCAAAGAACAATTCAACCAGCTTGAATCTAGGAAAAATCGGGCTTTTCAGAAGATTTGACAATGAAAAATATCATCAAAGTTATGAATCGGGTTTTTTATGAAGCTTTTCATGCTCTTTTTTGCAAAATCGGGTTTTTTATGCAGTTTAACAATTTTTCTTTTAACCAATTCGCACTTTTCTGATAAAAAGACAATTTTCATTTTAGCAAAATTAAACTCTTATGAAAAATTCGGACTTTTCAAGTCATTTAAGCAAAATCGGGTTTTTAAAACACTTTAGCAATTTTGCTTTTTTGTCAAAATAAAAGGACTTTAACAAAAATCGGGTTTTTTTGATAACTTAAACAATTTCGGGTTTTTCAAACACTTTAGCAATTTTGCCTTAGAGTCTAAATTTCCCTATTTGTTGAGTTGCTCAGAAAACCCGAAATTGGTCAAAAAGACATTAAAAACAAGTCAGAAATCGACGAAAACGGAAACGTAAAGAGGAAAAAGAGTAGCCCAAAGGTTAATCAACTTGAAACAGAGATTTTCCACCCTATGCACCTCGTAATGCGTGCCTTGGAGAAGAAAAATCTCAAGTTTTAAGAAAATTTTGATTGGTTACCTAAATTTCGAAACGAGTTAAAAATTTAGGATAACAGGGTGCCCAAAGTTCCCAGACTTAGAAACTTTTCAAACATTTTCATAATTTTCATTCTGTATTCTGTTTGAAACTTCCAAGTTTGACCTCGAATTCCGGGTGACTGGATGATCTGTTGACTACACTACCGGATTCACTACGGAGCTGGGAGGATTCTGAACAACTTTGACTTGGAGCTCGAACCCTAATTTTATCATTTAATGCCCTAAAAAGATGGGCGCCTATCCTCTCTTGGGGTGCCCATGTCAAGCAGAGTTAGTCAAATTTTCACAGTTTTCACCTTCTTTCTCATTCTTCGCACGTGTTCTTCAACTCATCTTCTACTCAATGCTTGCATGTTGAATCTGGCGCCTGGTAGTTGACTGACCTCCATTGATGACTTCGAAGCTCCTGGAATACTTCTGAAAAAGTAGAATAGACCCACTAGAGCAAAACTGATCTTTTTGGGATTCTGACTGCACCAGCCTGATATGGAAGTATTTTGAGCCAATCAAAATTAGTTTGGACCCTAATAGACCAACTTTCTATTTTTAGAAAATTTTGCCAGTATCCATTTCAAAAGAAACCCAGAAAAAGTTACTATTTTTAGAAAAAAATTAAAAATAGCAGTTTTCCTAAAAAGTAGGGATGAAAAACTGAGATCTGGGTTTTGTAGATTAGGTCGCTCTAAGTAGACCCAAATCGTCAGACTTTGGAAATTTTGAGTTTTTACCCCTCATGCAAGACACACACACCCAATTTTTGACCTTCTTGACAAATTTAACAGGATTTTACTCATTTCTTCAAAATTTCTAAGTGTAACAAAAATTTTAATTTTGGGGTACAACAAACTTGCAGCAAAATGGAGGCATGCAATCTTGCTCTTACACTAAGTGAACAGACACTGAATAACAACTTGTAGGCAAAGTAGGCTCAGCAATTTGCTATCACAATAACGGTTAAAGAAAAATGGGCAAGGTTGTCGTTATTTATACACAAGCGAGGAGTAGGGAACCCTAAAATCTCCTTGCTTTTACAACAAGACTTGCCAACATGCAAGCTTTATTTCTAAAACTAAAACAAGACAACTAACTAACAACCTGCTGAAAGCAAAAAACAGCGAAAGTGCAAGCTATTACAACTTGATTCTTCTCTCTCATAGAGAATAGATAAGCATAAGACAAGAATAGCAAGAAAACTCGGAAAAGGCATCGAGGTAACTGCTACTTTTGAGTTCTATTCTTGGAAAATATCGCTGCCCCAAAAAGGTGTTGATTTTTCTCAAAAAAACAGATTGCTGAAAAAAATTGAGGTCTGGGTTTTGTAGACAATCGCGTTTTGAAGAGACCCAATTTGTCAGATTTTGAAAAAGCTGAGGGCTTCTTGAAAAAGCGTCAAAAAAGAAGATTCTTGAAAATATAAAATTTTCCAATCTTCAAGAGGAGTAAAAAGTGAGTGAACCCTGATTGATTAAAATTGAAAAAGCTGACCACCCATTTTTGAAATGCGATGCCCTTGAAGATTGGATCACGAAAAAGCGTGCCTATGTGCATCCCAATCCCAAATCCATGAAGAAAACTGAAATTACACCCCTTTTGAGCCTTTAAATCTTGAAAAGCAAAAAATTATATGTTTCCTCCTCTGGACACCAACCTACAAAATATGTCAATAATGGATGCAAAAGCGTTCTTAAATAGATGTTGAGGACAAAAAAGTGCTTTATTCTCAAGCTTTAAAACTTTGAAGTCAATCCGGAAGCAGGTACGCTGAATGTAGACACCTTTCGAATGATGAACAATAAAACTTGAAAAAAATTCTAAGGCATTGAACCTTGGGCGCCTTTCCTCTTCAGAGTTAGAATATTTTTCTGAAATCTTCAAATTTTACTTGATAAAATGCATCCCTTTGATCTTAAATTCCAGGTGTCCAGTGAATCCTGTGAACTAACTAACTAATCCGTTGTGAACCCTGATTGAATCTAGAAACAAAGTTTTGGAGGCTACATCTTCTAGAAACTAATTCTGAACCCTCAAAATCTTGGGCACTCTTGGCTACCTGGGGCACCTTTACTCAACAGAGAGCCATTTTTCTCATGTTCTTCAAGTTTTCATGTTTTCTGATCTTTAGATAAACTCACAATTTCATCCGTTGAGGAGCTCTGATGAACTGGCTAGCAGATTCGTTGGATAGCTTGATGAAATTTGAGAATAATCTTCTAGAAGTTGTAACTTCTAAAAAGTGATTATGGGGCCTCAAAAGCTTGGGCGCCCTTGGCTAGCTGGGGCGCCCATGGCTCCCATACTTGACCATTTTTCTGACATTTTCAACTTTCTCTTGATCTTATTCTAATTTGCACATGTTTTTGCCTCTATTTGATCTACAATATCTGGTGTTTCACGAATCCGATGGGCTCACTGATGAATCTGTTGAAGAGCCTAATCAAAACTGAAGGAAAGGTTCTAGAGGTGACTAACCCTAATTTCAAATTTTAGATGGTCAAAACCTTGGGCACTCCTAGCTACCTAGGGCACCCATCCTTGCCACAGTTTTTTTTACGTGAACTTCAACTTTCAAATTTGACCTTCTCTGTTCCTCAAGATGTATTCTCCATTTGATCTGAATTTGTGGGTGCCTGATGAATCCGATGATCTGGTTGAGACATCCACTGAATAGCCTTAGGAATTATGAAGATGATGAGCATATTTGCAAACCCTAATATTTGAATCTAACCCTCCAAAACCTTAGGCACCCCTAGCTAGCTAGGGCACCCAAGATTCCAAAGAGAATATTTTTGATGATTTTCATTATTGAATTTTTCTCTTTGATGAAGCTTCTCTATTCAATCCACAATCTTGGCTGATTGATTGATCGGATGGACCTGCTGCTGGATTTGCTACAGAGCCAAAGGAATTCAGAGCAAGATACCTTAGAAGCACAAACTCTAACAACAGCATCTGAGAGCTAGAAATGTTGGGCGCCCCTGGCTAGCAAGGGTGCCTTTACTATCCAGTGTTAGTCATTTTTTAACATTTTACAACTTTTCCTTTGTCCTCACTCTTCATTCCATGTTTTCGACTATCGAGGTTGAAAAATATGCTAAGGAATGGATGGCTAGGCGCCCTGACTGGACAGGGGCACCTAGCATCTCCAAACTTTACCATTTTTCCTCAATTTTCAAGATTTTCCAGCTTCCCTCCTTCATTCTTCGTTTTGCAAAGCATCTTTCGCCATTTCTCAATCTGTGCAGTGTTTGAGACCTTGAATCTAACACCTGGTAGTTGACCATCCTCCATTGATGACCTTGGAGCTCCTATTTTAGCTTCTAAAAGGCAAAATAGACCCAGTAGAGCAAAATTGATCTTGACGATTTTGACCAGACCAACCTAATGAGGAAGTATTTTCAACCAATCAAAATCAGTATGAGCCCTGAAAGCAGAAATTCTATTTTTAGAAAATTTTGCCAATATCCATTTGAGAAGAAACCCAAAAAAAGTATATTTTTAGAAACTTTTTATTTTTAGAAAATTTCCTAAAATTTAAGGCTGAAAAACTGAGATTTGGGTTTTGTAGATAAGGTCGCTTTGAGCAGACCCAGATCGTCAGATTTTGAAAATTTTGAGTTTTTGATCTACATGAATGACATGCAAATTTCCATTTTCCGACCTTTTTGACAATTTTTGACAAGACTTTTACCATTTTTACAAAATGCCTAAGTGTAGCAAAAATTTTAATTTGAGGTACAGCACTGGGTATAGTTTTTGTGTTTGGCTCAAGCAGTAAGGAGCTTTTGGGCGTGATTCTCTACTACAGTTTGTTGTTGCTCAAATATTTATGCTCATTCATTACACTTGAATACTATCATATCTCACTCCGCACTGGTGGGTTTATCTATTGTGCCATTGCAATTGGTAGTTGATGGAGGTGTCATTCAGGCGAATGACCGATATGATTTCTCTCGGTGGTATTCTTCGGCGATCACAGGGCGTGGCTTCTTCGATGCGGCACAGGCGGATTCAGCTAGAGTACATAAGGCTATGGCCAACATTATAGATGGAGTTCAGAATACCTTTGAGGCTATATTTGCTAGGCGGCTGAATATTTTGATAATTTGAGGGCTTTGCTGGTGCCTTTCTTTGTGGATGTTAAGACCTTTGTGCAAGACGATTTCGAGAATACTTCTACTTTCTCCACTTTGATCCAGAACACGCAGGACTCCTTGATTGCTTGGAGAAAATCTTGTACAAGGCACGAGCATTCAGTCACGGCGTTAGAGTTCCAGTTAGATTGCATTCCACCCATTTCGGTTCAGGAAGTTGAGGCCGTACTTGGCAGATTTGTTGAGTTGGCAATCAGAGAGAAGGAAAATGGGAACACACTACTGGATGAGGATCTTCTAGAAGACTGAATATGGGCATTTATTACATTTACTATTTTTGGGAGTGAGTGGGAATCTTTGATTCATTTAATGTACCACTCCCTATTCTGGCAGTTTTTAGGGTTAGGGCTAAGGTGGCATGATTCTGGCCACTCTATTAATTGTAACCCTAGCCGTCTTTTGGGACTTGGATGGCTATAAAAGGGGGAGTCCCCCTCATTTGTAATTCATTAGGACATAAGATTGGACATTAGCAATAGAGCTAGAGCTAGAGAGTAGAGCATAGTAGATCATTTTGCATAGTGTGGAGAAGAAAGAAAGTTTTCTCTTTGAAAACTTTTGAGGAGATTGTTGTGTAATACTTTTCATGATAATAGATCTTTTCATTGATGGTGGAATTCGTCTTGTCATGAGTGGCTAGCAAGGTCTCTTCTTCCTTTCGTATCCAAGTAGCTCAATTTCATGCAAGTAGTTTACTTTGATGTGTGGTGTTTTATTGAGGTAGCTTCACTTTATTCCATACCACTAGCGGCTTGTTGATGATAAGTTTGCCTTGTGTGGTCGACTGGAGATTATCTTGTGTTTAACTTCGGTTGTGGTTTACATACTTATATGCGTCGTTTTGATGGTGTATGTATGTTAAATTATAACTTGAACATCTTTTGCTATCCCCTTGAAGATTGCACTGATTTCGCTGAAGCTGTCCGACGTGAGGCTAGGTGAAATTTGGTTGAAGTCTATTGAAACGAAGCCCCACATATCCTGCATTTAGAGTAGAATATAAGTTTCTTAGGCCTTATACTCTTTTACTTTCCGTATATTTCTGATTAGTTTTTAGGAGAACGAACCAGATTGCCAAATCATACGCGCAAGAACCCCTTCAAATCATATATCCACTGCTAACTGTGAGAAGTCTGAACAATTGCGTAAGTCCCCTCGTAAGAACACAGCATATACACATCAACCAAACTGAGCCTATTCGCATTTAAGGAACCTTGGAGTTGAAAACATGATCTTACTCGCAATCTTAGCATGTTGAATACTTTGTTAAAGAGGGAATAGGGTATCCGTTGGGAAACTTTGTTCCGCTGTTTGGTGCGGTCACAAAAAACACATCAACAGAGGTTTGACTTTCAGATTTAAAAGACTTGGAATATATTTTCAACCTTTCCCTAGCCAGGCGCAAATCATACCCTGAGCTTCCAATTTTGACACTTAGAAGATTTCTTTATCAATTTTCAACCTCTTGGGCGCATTTGGGCTTGTGAGCTTCAAATTTTAACGCCTTAGGAAAATTCATTCTTTCTCTGGCCATCTCCATCTTGGGCGCATTTGGACCCATGGACTTCCATTTTTGACACTTGGAGATTTAGACAAATTCCTATCCTTAAAGCTCAAGGGCGCAAATAGCCTAGGGAGCATCAAGTTTCATCACTTAGTCAAAATCCAAGTCTTGAACTTCAAGGGCGCAAATCACATGCTGAGCATCCAATTTGACACTTAGACAATTTTGAAGTCCCTTCAAAGAGGGGCGCATTTGACCCATGGTGCTCCCAATTTTGAGTGCCTTAGAAACTTTTCCATCATCCTCTTCAAGGTAGGGCGCAAATCACTAGCTGGACTTCAAATTTTGAGCACTTAGAATATTTTTGGCCTCAAGGGCGCATTTCTTTATCCCAACTTCCAGTTTTCATGCCTTAGGCAAATTTTGAATCTCTAGGCACAAGGGCGCAAATGCAAGGGGGAGCTTTCAATTTCGTGCCTTAGTCAATTTTCAAGACTTGAATCCCAAGGGCGCATTTTAATCATGGAGTTTTCAATTTTGACATTTAGGCAAATTTGAAGTTCTTCAAGGTGGGGCGCATTTGACCCATGGAGGTTTCAATTTCAACACTTAGTAGAATTTTGAAGCCCCTCCTCAAAGCTAGGCGCATTTAGGACCCCTTACTTCCAATTTTAGAACATTTTAAAGCCTCCTCCAAAGTTGGGCGCATTTCACCCCTTGTTCTTCAAGTTTCAAGTACTTAGAAAATTTTCCCATCAACTCCTCCCTCAAGGGCGCATTTTACCCTTTGAACTTTCATTTTAACTTGCTCTAGAAGTTTTCAAGCTACCCCTTGGCACTTGGGCGCATTTCCCATGGCCTACTTCCATTTTTCATACTTAGATATTTTCATCCAAGTTTCCCAGGCAAAGCAAGGCGCATTTGGGCCTTTGAGCTTCAAATTTTAAGTGCTTAGAGAATTTCCACAAATCTTCGGCTTTTAAAGGCGTTCTTCACTGGCTGGACTTGAAAATTTATCAATTTCAGTGAATTTTGTGTTCTAACCCTAATCTGCTATTTTTAGAAAGTTTGTCAATTTCGCACTTCAAGCTAATTTCAAGCTCCAAAAAGTCTGGATTTTGCTTTGTTCGGATCTTGGTGACATGAGTGAGTTGCTGGTGCCCGGTACCCGTATGCCTCTGCTATTTTTAGCAACTTGCTAAAAATAGTAAATGTTCAAAATGAGCCCAAATTTCATGTGCTGAATGCTCGAAGTGTGGTGATCGTGGCTGGATTCTACATTTGCATGGCTGTCGTGTTCTGCCCTTGATTTTAGGAAACCCTAATTTCTCTGTCCATGCCTGCTAAAAATAGCAATTGTTTGCAACTCTGATTGTCTTGAAATTCGCGCCAAGGATTTCTCATTACGTGTTTGACTTGTACCTGCTGAGATTTGATGTTGACCTGCCATTTATAGCTGTTTCTGAAGTGACTTACTATTTATAGTAAGTGCTCGTTTCTGAGACTTCCCTAGCTCTGTTTGACTTGAAATTTGGACTGCATGCTTCTTGTTGATGAACTTGCATGTATGCGCTGCGCTTGAGATTTACTTTCTATTTATAGACTGCGTCTGGAACACCTTACTAAAAATAGCAAGTTCTCCGATTGCCTTCAAATTTTGCCAACAGATTTCCTGAAAGATGCTGACCATGATGGATACTTCAGTTTTGGAGATTTTGACGTCGGACTCCTCATTTTTAGCTCTCAGTCTTGAAACCCTAATTTTATGCATGTTCCTCAGATGAAATCCGTTTGACCTCGTTTCGATTGCATGATGATCAGTTTGCAGTTCAGAAGTGCTGAGCAGCTGCCTGAGTGGTACCTGCTAAAAATAGAAAGTGGCCGAAAAAGTGACCGTTCGGCTGCCGGATGATTTTGCATGTCATACTGCCCGAGAAATCATGAAAAACCCAGAAAAACCCAGAAAAATCTCCAACATGCAAGCACTGGCTAAAAATAGTAAGTTTCTAAAAAGTGATCAGTTCTATTTGCATGTTACATCGTTGCGAAGCTCTTGGAAAACCCAGAAAGAATATGCTGACATGCGCTGAAGTCTGCATGCAAACCCTAATATCGGCCTCCGAAGGCTGAACTCTGGAAGTAGTTGTCCTGCTTTGCATGTCATATCACCGCGAAGGTCTCGAAAAACCCATAAAGAATCTCCAAACATGCAAAGAAAAACTCTTCATCTAAGCCCTGAAATTTGCTCCGAAGGCAGAACTGCTAAAAACAGTAAGTTGTCTGTTCAAGCTCAAATTTAACCTGTGAGTAGCTTGATGTGCTCTGGACGCAGTGTGATTGTCGGAATCTCAAAATAGCTGACAGATTGCCTGTAACTGCAGACTTACTAAAAATAGTAAGTACCTCGGAATCTGATGAGAATTTGCTGAGAGCCTGCTGGAAGTATACTAACATCAATGTTAATCTCAAATCTCAATTTATTCACTTCGTTTGACTTCAGGTTGGCTGAAAAGTTCAAAACCCTAATTTTCGGACTTGGCCAAAAGTTCACGTTAAGGTTCAACGGCGGGCCCATCCCGAAAAGACAAACAGTAGAAAAGAGAGACAACAACAAAATGACCGAAAAGCAAAGCCAAAATTAGGGGGTCCCCATTTGCAATGGGGCGATGTGTGAAAAAGGTCACAACAAGACCAAATCGGTCTTAATTCATGACTTCATTAGAAAAGTTGAGACCGATTTGTATCAAGTGCATTTAGAGGGTTGACAGGCATAGTCACTCAAATCCATATGGTTGCATGCCTCATATGGCTGATTGTCTTCCAAAGTCGTTTTAGAGGGTTGATACCGTTGGAATTTTGCATGTGCAGCAAGTTTGTTTGCATTTCTCACAACCAGAGTGTGCACAATCAAACCTCACAGTTTCGTCATGCAACACTCTTTCATTAAGGAAAAGCATTAGAGATATCAAGCTGCAGAAGAGATAGTGGTCATCACTTTAGTTACAGAGCTGCCAAAGTTATAAGTTAGTGAAATGCTAGTTTGAGTGTGTAAAGATTTCCAAGATTGCTCAAGTTGTTGATAAGCAGAATTGTCAGTTAAGGCATGTGACGACCCCCAAATGGTGACACAGTCAACAACCTCGTGGAGGGGTTGGTTGCTCGAGATATCAACCAATGATCAATCAGTTAAAACCTGCAGTTGTCTGCGAGGACAAAATCCGGAGCATGCAATTAGAACTCGACTTTCATCTTCAGTTCTCTTTGTGGGGTCCTCACATGTCTATCTTTATCCTCAGAGATATCTTGCAAGACTTGGAGTTTTATTAGGGTTTACGTTAACTGATGGTAGTATTCCAGTTAACTTGCTTTCAATAAGGACGTGCATGCTTGCACATTGTCCATTTTTAGATTAGATGTTTCGGTTAACTGATGGTAGCTTTCCAGTTAACTGTATAGTTTGCTTTATTAGGGTTTAGCAATAATCTTGCATGCATTGCAAGACTATAGTTGACTCAAGGTGATTTTAGGGTTCCCTACAGCTTTGATGTCTATAAATAAGATCTTTTAGCTCATTTGTAAATAACCTTTGTGTGATAGCATACATGTTGTGCCCACCTTGCCTGTAGTATTGCTATTTTGTATCTGTTCATGAACTTTTGCACGAGAGAAATATATGTTGTGCCTACCTTGCCTGTAATATTGCTCGTTCTGTATCTGTTCAAGAGTATTTACTGTTATGATGAATTGTTATGCCACTTGGGTTTCATGCAATTATGATGGTGAATGCTTGCCTTAGATATAGTGGCTAGTTTGATCGTAGATTGTATGCGTGTCTTGCCTATGCAATTTATTGTCCTAGTTGGCTATCCTTTATGTTTCGTGTTCAATAAACTCGTTCAGATTGAGCTGATAGTTGCGCCACCTTGCCTTCAAGTTGAGAATTTGTACTTGGTTATCGTATGATGTGTGTGAATAATAAACCTATTTAGATTGAGCTGATAGTTGTGCCACCTTGCCTTCAAGTTGAGAATTTGTACTTGGTTTATTGTGTGATGTGTATGAATAATAAGCCCATTCAGACAAGTAGATAGTCGCACCACCTTGCCTTCACGTTGTGAGTCTGTACCCAGTTTATCGTCTGATAATCTGTAGAAACCCCTATTCTCACTGTTTCTGAAACTGCTTATTTTTTTGCTTGTTTTGATTGTTTTGATGTTTTTGTGTTTTTTTGCATAAACAGATGAAGTGCGATTTTGAAAGAAATTGCTTATAAAAATTAAATACAATATTACAAGTCTAGAAATGATGGAATCCACTCAATATATTGATGCCAGAATGTTTAATGATCTCCTAGACTGAATACAACTAAGATCTGATAACATGCAAATTGAAAAGCATCAACATTCAAAACCTGGTTTGCTGATTGCAGCCGCCAGAAATGATGAAGAAATGGCACGGTGTTATCGCGGAATCTAGCAGCGCTCGTTCCACGGATAACCCCCCTACGAAACTTGTCTGTTTCCTAGGATTCGTGAAGTTCAAGTACGCACAACGGGGTGATTTTCGAGTCACCTCGAAGTGCGTTCCCAAGTCTCGAATAGTCAATTCGAGCATTCCACCTTGTTCTCCTCGCAAAGACCTTCGAAACGAGATCTTTCGCTACATTCCACTGTTAATACTTTGCAAATTACGGAAGATGCAGTAGCACTGAAAAAGTGCGCCCCTGCAGGGAAAATCCAAAATTTGGCTAAGTCTGGAAATGTAAGGGCGCTAAAATTTAGCGCCCCTGCATGAAGTGAAAATTCCAAAAAAATGCAAGAGCGCTAAATTTTAGCGCCATTACATTTTTTCTCAACACTTAAACTTTTTTCATTCCTCTGGCACGTTTCTTCACAATTTCACGTTTTTCGTCAATCGTGCCACTTTTCGTGCCTAAATTTATTGCATGACTTGAGTTAGGTTTTTAATTTTCATTTTGCAACTTAAGTGAATGAATTCATCTCTCATTTGAGTTGTTCACTTTTTATTTTCCCCTCTCCTCTTGCTGTGCGGATTTCTTTCCAACTACAAGTTCGCGTTTTGGAGATTTCGCCATTGTTTCAACATCCTTCGCGTTTTGCTCTGGTAAGTTTTTCGTTTGGTTTTGTCTTCACTCTTGTCATTTGTATATGATCTTTGTACATTCGCGTTTTGATTTCTTCATTCACGTTTTTATTTCATTCGTTTTTTCTATTCGCGTCTTCCTTCATTCGCGTTTTCCCACACGTTTATGCAATGGAACCTTCATTCATGGTTTTGAATTCGCGTTCTCCTCTGTGCGTGTTCATTTAGTGCTCATTCCTTCTTTTCTTTTCTTTTCTCTAAACCCTACGCATTCTTCTATCCGCCAATATGGTCGATGTTCTGTGGGCACTTGTATCTATCCAACGTATCCATGTTGTCTCTCTCTATGCGTTTTGGTGAACGTTGAAGAGATCTGTTATTGTGAAAAAGAATTCCCTTAATCTTGGGAGGCGTATGTAATAGGATGAAAGCAAACTCAAGCTCTCATGATTCAAACAAATTTCCATCTCCAAGCCTGAGCGCTATCGCCATTCCCTCTTGCATCTACATCTCAAAACTTTCAAGAAAAAGCAGAGGCGCTGAATTTTAGCGCTAGAACATTTTTGAGAAAATGAGAAATTACCTAACACTGTAAGATGTAAGGGCGCTAAAATTTAGCGCCCTTGCATCAAAATCATCTTTCACCAAAAAGCTAAAGCGCTGAATACTAGCGCCATGACATCAGAAGAATGTCATAAAATTGCCTAACACAAAAAGTGTAAGGGCGCTAAAATTTAGTGCCCTTACACCAAAAGCAATTTCTCAGAATGTAAGGGCGCTGAATTTTAGCGCCCTTACACTTTTTGTAGACTTTTTCCAGACCTTTCCAAATGCACCCCATTTTTGACCAGTGCATCCTTGAGCTTCATTTTTCCGCATTCGTGCATCGTTTTGCGTGCCTCGCCATCATCTCCATGCTTTTCCACCCTCGTGCTCGTTTCACGCTTTCCCATGTTTCCTAACAAATTGGTGCTTGTTCTGGCTAGACGGATTGCAGTCTACTCTCAGAGATCGTCCAGTTAAGAGTGCTCAGTGTTCCAGTTTCTTTTGATGACTGCAACGAAACCTCCTTCTTCTTCGAAAGCAAAAAGCAAGATGAAGTACAAATATCAAGGCGTCTATCCGCCAACTATGGTACTTTCGAAAGTTGAAGAAATAAAGGATACAGAAGTTGGCCATCAAGATTTGGTTGACTTTGCAAAGTTGACAGAGACGAAGCCTCTTCCTGATTCAATGAGGGCAATAGTACACAGTAATCTCCACTTGGTGGCAATGTTCCCCACAGCTGCGCACAATACTGAGTTTGTTCTTCAAGTTGCGTCTCATTACATCCGAGAAAGCAGAAGTGTGATCGACTCTTCCGGGCATGAGATTCTAAGACTCGACCCCGATTTCTTTGACATCGTCTTCAAGGTTCCTCACATGGACAAATATATTGACATTTCTATATCAAAAGCACAGGAGATTTTCGATGCTGATCCTAATAAAGCCAAACAGTTGATAAATACTCAATGGCTTAAAAAGCCTAGATCGTCTGTTTCCAGATGGCCGAAAGGACTCCTGAGAAGTGACTTCAAAGATGACGTCAAGGATATGATCACGTTTCTGAGCAGAGTGAAAGGTTTGCCGGAATCATCCACCTTTCACGATTTGGATGTATGAATACATCAGGATCATAAGGAGGCGAGAAAGTGCATATTGTGGGGTAAACAAATCAGTGATGAGATGCACGAACAGTTGATCAATGCTCCTTCTACATTGAAGTTCTACATGACTTCTTACGGTGTACGCAGACTGTGATGAGACAATTCCGGGTCTATCTACAAAGGGAATCGAATGATGGTGCCTGTGTACAGATATTTCTATCAGTTGGAGCTAAAGGAAAGCTTTCATCATTTCAGACGGGTCACTGATGCTTTCTTTGCGCCCTTACTCTTCAACTTTGATCCATCCTTGGAAAGAAGAAGAGTGTCTGATGAGGCTTATAAGGTGGTAAGTAAAGTTGGATGTATTTTTCTTCAATTCCCAGCGTTTACTTACTTGAGAGTAGGTTGTTACACCGGTTGTCCCTACATGTTACCACGCGTTATCCTTGATAAGTGGGTTCTCATGGAAACATCTCTGGGCGATGATGTCGGTCAGAAAGAACGAAGAACAAGCCACAAGCTGGATTCAAGTTCCCCGACCGATTACCGTATATATCGGACCGCACAAAAGGCTAAGTGCTATGCCGAAGATGCTGATCATGACCATCAAAACCTACAGGTATAGGTTTGATTTTGACTACCGAGATGTCAGAAAGAAGTTGCAAAGGGTCACCAACACAGGTACCGTTTTGAAGATATCTGGGCAGATTGCAGAGATGAAGAAGCCATTCGAAAGATGGACTATTGCAGATTGACAGTTCAACAAATCAGAGATCTTGGTATCGCTGACCTACCAGAGGATTTTGAGGATCCAGGTGATATCATGAACGCTGTCTATGATGAACAAGGCGTTGCTAAGAGGCCGTTACCTGCAATACAGTGGTCTAGGAAAGAGGTCACCAGCATGAGAGAAAGGCTGAGACCAATCCTAGCCAATACAGAAGAATGGTTACACAAACATGGTTATGCAATGAAAAGTTTCAGGACAGACTCAGAAGGAGAAGAGTCCGAGGCAGAAGCACGCCAACAGCAAGAACTTCGCGACAAAAACAAGTCAGCGGCCGTTCCCACTTCTTCGCGGAGAGGCCCTAGGATCAAGTTCACTGTTGGTAAGGAAGATACCCAGGCTGTCCAAGAGACAGAAATGACGGAATCTCACCCATCTCGCTCTAAGGGTAAAAAGCCCATTTTAGAGGAGATAGATTCCGATGAAGAAGATACTTCAAGCGACCAATCCGTTGAAGATGAAGATTCAGCAGAAGCAGACTCCGATGCCGAAGAGGTTTCTGAAAGCGGGCAAGAGTCTGATGAAGATTCTGAAGAAGGATCTGAAGGTGACTTCGAAGGTGAACCAGAATCGGAGAGGCAAGAGGGTGATCAACAGGAACCCGAGCATGATGAAGAAATAACTACTTCTCCTCCCGAGAACGTAGTTGAGGAAATTCACAGAACATCATCGCCCGTGACTTCAAACGTTCCTCATACCCCTTTTGAGTCAAGAATTCCTTCACCTCCTGCTCCCTCGTCACCTATTCCTACCACGAGCATTCCTGCAGCCGAGATATCCCCTATCCCTGCAGCATCAACCCAGCTTGATACTCCATCAGTGACAAGCATTCATACGGTTGATATACTGTCAAGCCCACCATCATCCATTCCTAGCTTGTCTTCGCCAACGTATGATATCACTTCTGAGAACGAATTCAATCGTTTCATGAATGAGTCCATGCGTGATCAGCTCAATGTGTCAACTACAGGAGCGATGATGACAAACACTTCCCAATTGTCACGATACCATTGGTGAGTTTAGATGTGACAATAACTTCAGAGGTGGCAATGGCGACCGACTTGACAGTAAATCCAGAAGTTCACACTTCTTTTCTTCCTCCTTGGCTAATATCTCAAGTGTCGAAGCGTAAAAAGCAAATGATTTCTCCAGAGGAACTCAACCTTGAAGAGATAGTTCTTCCAAAGGCTAAAGGGAAGAAGGCAAAAGTATACTCGAGGCTGAATGTTGATAAATCTGGCCACAAGTATGCTGAAATTGGCATACCACCGAATCAAGAAGGTGATGTCAATATGGAGGACTACACAGTAACAAAGGTCCAGCTTGGCAAGGTTACCAACGAAAGTGCAAAAGCCGATGCGCAAGTCACTTTGGATATCTTGGTAGGAAGGCTGGACAAAGTTGAGCAATCTCGTAACATGTACAAACAGAGGGCAGAGCATTATGCCACTGTTGTAAAGAGACTTGCCGGTTCTCCAAGCAATGCACAACCGCTGACAGTGGTAAGTATTGAAGACCCAGCTGTCAAGAAAGCTGAGAAATTCGCCTCCAAAGGCAGAGTGTTGTATGACTTTGTTGAAAAGATCATTGAACACGGATCTCAGATAATTTTGGCTGCGGATGAGAAAACCACCATGTTGGCCAAGCTCACCACAGAGCTTGACAAAGAAAAGGGCGTACTTTCCCAGGAGCGCAGAGACATGGAAAAATGCCTGTTGTCATGGTCGAAATGAAACAGGAAAAGCTCAGCAAATTGGTGGAGGTTGGGGTAATTCCCGACAAAGAAAAGTTTGTAGAGGTAAAAGAATCACTGAAACACAGGATCCAAGTGGTTCAATCTCTCATTGAAGACCTTCACCAAGTACAGGAAGATGTCGACGGGCATCGCAACATTCTTGACAAAAGTATCAGAGAGTTGCCTGGTCAACTTCTTGAGGACAATCGTATCTTCCTACCGGCCGCAGAAATATCCGATCTTCAAAGAAGCCATCATGAATTTGATTGACAGTTCGGACTTCTCGAAGCTTCGAACATCATTTGTGATACAAGGCTCACATTGGACAACCTGAAGACGCATCTTGACAGGTGCAAGAAGGTTCACTCATGCCATGAGATCGATCACGAGAATCCACACCATTGTGGATTACACCGTTGGTCCAGATGAGAAGTTCGTGCAGGAGACTAGGAGGAAATTTGAAGACTTCCGCGCCCAATGCAAAAAGACGTGAAGCAGCCTCCTATTCTCCAGTGTTAGACATTTCCGGTGCATCCCATTATGCATCTTGTAAATATTTCTCGACATTTTAGAATGTCATTTTGTAAATTGTAATTACACCAAGTCCAAAGATGTAATATTTTCAAAACAAATTACACTTTGACTTTGGTCAAAGTTAGGTGAGATTTCCTAAAATCGCTCACCTAACTTTCCCTGATTTTCTCAATCTCTTTCCTTATTTTGCTCATCCCTCTTTCTTTATATTGGGAGGGATTTTCATTGTAACATATCTTTTAGTCTTTTGCAACGAAGTGCTGCCCTTTTGTAAGCAAACTTGTGAAACTTTGCGTTCATACTTTGTGAATGAGATTCAATCAATAAAGGAAAGGATTGCAAGCCAAACTTTGTGTTGGATTCGATACTTTTGTAAGTTGATTTGATTTGGTAGTGATTAGTTCGAGGAATCTGAAAGACTCTAAGTGGTTGATGTAAACTTTGTGTTACATCTATTATTTAGATTGCATTGTTATTTTGTTTATCATTGGTTGAGTGATCTATAAGACTTTGCGCTTATAATCATTCATGCTCATGCATGTTCTTGTTGGATAATCTATAAGACTTTGTGCTTATAATTATTCATTCTCTTGGATACTTTGTCGAAAGATCTACAAGACTTTGTGCTTGTAATCGTTCGTGCTCGTTGACATTTTGGTTGGATGATCTACAAGACTTTGTGCTTGTAATCGTTCATGCTGTTCGAAGAATTGTTGCGTCTAAGAAGACTTTGTGTTTCTAACGTAGCAAACGGTACGTTTATGCAGATCCGACATTGATAAAGCTACGGAACGACTTTGTGCCTTCGTGAGCTTTCCCATTTTATTTTCTTTTGTTTGTTGTTGATTATTCTGGTATCTCTACGCTTCGCTTTGACGAGATAGAGATATTGGCATTACTGCTGGTTGTTAGTTTTTAGTTATCAAGAATTCGGAACTTCCAACACGTGAAACATTGTAAACATCTTCTCTGAAAAAAGAGAGAAGTATGAATGTAACACACCCCCCCCACTCCGTGACTTTCGTGTACATTGTGTAATTACTTTTGTGATTTACTATTGTTTCTCTTAGCAGTAAGAAGGGCGCCTCCCCTTTCCGAGAGGAGAGATTCACATCTCACATAGCTGTGGCTGAAGTCCAAGTTGTGTAATCTGTCGAAAGTTGATTACATAATTTTCACCCAACACACGGCTACCAATAAGATCACTTTCTCCCTCTGACAGATGATTGCCAACGAACCCAGAGGTATATGCGCCCCATTTGATGAAGTCACAAAGCAAAAAGTGAAGGCGTTTTTCCCTAGAGGAAAAGTACGGCCTGTACTTGAAGGTACAGCCCTAGCAACAGCAAAGTACGGCCCCAGCAACAGCAAAAAGAAATCCGTACGGCCTTGGTAAAGATGCCAGATGTGAAGC
Source organism: Sequoia sempervirens (assembly GCA_007258455.2). Taxonomy (NCBI): domain Eukaryota; kingdom Viridiplantae; phylum Streptophyta; class Pinopsida; order Cupressales; family Cupressaceae; genus Sequoia; species Sequoia sempervirens. The sequence goes on from VDFB02071736.1 coordinate 105,402, forward strand.
AAAGTTAGGCGCCCCAAAATAACTCACTGTCTAATGATTTCCAGATCCAAATCCTGAAGATATAATCTCTGAATAAGTTCTATGATAACCTCTGAATGAAGCTACCTCTCTAATAAGCAATAAATCAGCTGATATTTCACAGCCTCTGAACTGCAACACTAAAGATGGCTCATTCTCCAATGCAATATAGATAACTGAAACCCTTGGCTCCGTTCTCTGGAAGAATAAATGATCAAAGTCGATTTTCATAACATAATCATCTCTCTTCACAAGTGAAATCTTATATTCTTCAAGAGGGTCGACTTCCTCAGCAAAAAGCATCATTTAAATTAAGTTGAAATTTCACTTTTAATAATTCCATAGTTGGACGCCTCTTTTTAATTAAAATGATTAATTAAAAATGGTCCCCTTCTTAATGATGGTCGACCCCTTAAAATAATCACTTAAGTTATAATATTAAATAATATTATAACTTTATAATATAAGCTTCAAAATAATTAATATTTATTTTGACAGATAAATATTAATATCTTCTTCAAAATAAGTTCGATTAACGAACCGTTTGAAGCCAGAGGATAAGTGATTGAATATGCCTACGACCATACCATACTGCTAAAAATAGCAGGGGTGCTCTGCTGAGTGTCTCCACTTACTAAAAATAGCAAGTCAAGCAAATGATGTCCGAACGACCCCGAACGAAAGCCAAACTGGTAGATTCTGACAACTGAAGCCAAGGCAAGCTCCAACAAGACCCTCTATCCATCCTGTTGTGACCTTTTTCACACATCGCCCCATTGCAAATGGGGACCCCCTAATTTTTGCTTCGTTTCGAACTTTTGGCTTGATTTTTGGTTTGTTTTGCTATGTCTCTCTCATTTTGTCTATCTGGGGATGTGCCCACCTTTGATCGTAAATTGGGTTTTTGGCCGAGTCTTTAAAATTAGGGTTTGATTCCTTCACGCCAATTTGAATTCAACGAGGTGAATAAATTGAAATCTGAGACTAACGTTGTTGTCAGTGTGCTTCCAGCAAGCTCTCAGCTAAGTTTCATCGAATTTCGAGTACTTACTATTTTTAGTAAGTGTGCAATTATAGGCAATCCGTCAGCATTTTCAAAATTCCAACTATCACACTGTGTTCAGAACACATCAAGCTGCTCGCGTGCAAAAGTTGAGTGAAAATAGACAACTTACTATTTTTAGCAGTTCAGCTTCCAGAGCAGATTTCGGGGCTTAGATGCAGAGTTTTTCAACGCATGTCTGCATATTCCTTCTGGGTTTTTCGAGACCTTCGCAGTGGTATGACATGCAAACGGAGATAATCACTTATTAAGGAACTTACTATTTTTAGCAAATGCATCCCAACAACTGCCTCCCAGCAGTTCAGAATCATGATATGATCGCAATGCATCAGAAATGAGGACAAACAGAGATCATTTGATACGCATGCAGAACAAATTAGAGTTTCCAGCTTCGGGGCCTGAAAAGAGGGGTAAAAAGTCAAAAATTTTGAAAACCGGTGTAAACCACCACGATCAGCATCCTTCAGGCTATCTACTGGTAAAATTTGAAGTCAAACGGAGCACTTACTATTTATAGTAAGTCATTTTGGAAACAGGCTAAAAATAGCAAATTAGTTGCATGCGCCAATGCCAGCAGTAAGGTCACGTGGTGAGGAGCACCTCATTCGAATTTCAAGTCAATCTGAGTTGTGGAAGTACCAGAAGCAAGCAGTTACTATTTACAGCAAATCACCTTCAGAAATGGGCTAAAAATAGCAGGCCGACTAAAAATAGCAGTATCAACAGGATAACAAGGTCGTGAGGATGCAGCGTTTGAAATTTCAAATCATTCTGAGCTTCAGAGATGCAAAAATCAGAGGGCTTACTATAAGTAGTAAGGCACAGAGAAATTGGCTAAAACAAGGAAAAATGGCTAAGTATTGGGCTTCATCCTACAGCTGCCTGAAAATGCGCCCAAGGTGGTAGAGGCATGGAGAAAATTCTAAGTTAAAAACTCATCCTCCTGCTTAGCCAAAATGCGCCTTTGAAGCATAAAAGTCAAAGGGGTCAACGTTTTTTATCCTGTAGCTATGGCTAGATGCGCCCAACTCAAGTTGATGAAGAGGCATGAAAAAAAAATTCTAAGTTTAAACTTCATCCTTCTCCTATGCCAAAATGCGCCCTCAATCAAGAGAGAGGTGTTTAAAAAAAAAATTCTAACATGTTTCATCCTCCTGCCACCTCCAAATGCGCCCAAGTTCACAAGAGTCAAGGTGGCGTTTGAAAGTTTCATCCACCTCCATAGGTGAAATGCGCCCACTTCCAGCTAGTAGCATGCAAAAAATTCTAAGTATAAAATTCATCCTCCACCACCCCCCAAATGCGCCCATCCTTCACCAAGCAAGAAATGCACCCAACAAGCAAGAAGGTCAAAGAGGTCAATGAAGTTTATCCTTCACCCTTGCCTAAATGCGCCCATATTTCAAGCTTCATCCACCTCACTATGTGAAATGCGCCCATGAGGCTAAGAGGTCAACAAGTCAAAGCAAATCAAAAAAAATTCTGAGTAAGAAAAACTCGTCCTTCACATATGGCAATGTGCGCCCATCCTTTGGCCTAGTTCATATGCGCCCAAGAGGTCAACAAGTCAAAGTTCTAATCCTCCATACATGCTTAGATGCGCCCAAGCAAGGCCAAGTGAAGACAAAATCTAGGAAGCTGAAAAGTCACAAGAGGGCGTGGTAAACATTAATCCTTCACACATGCTAATATGCGCCAGAGGTAAAGGGTGAATAAAATATGCTAGGCGTTGAAAGTGGTGAGGTAAAATGCAAGGCGTGGTGGAAACAAAATAAGCTAGGCGTTAAAAATGAAGATGGAGAATATTGGCTAGGCGTTGGAAATGTGTTTTCCTTCCTCAAGTGTCATATGCGCCCAAGTGTGTAAGGTGGAGACTTGAATAAATTTCCTAAGGCATGGTGGAGTTGATATTCACCTTCAAATGGGATATGCGCCAAGTGAAAAATGATATTGCTAAGGAATGACAATTGCCAAGGTGGTGAATGAAAATAAAATAAGCTAGGCATTGGAAGTGGAGATGGAAGATACTACTAGGCGTGGTGAAGTTAAATGTTCCTCATGGTGATGAAGTGTGCCTAAGGTTTAAGTGGAGAATATTGCAAAGTGATAAAATTTTCTAAGGCATTGGAAATTGCCAAGTGAAAAATAAGACATGTTAAGTGTGATGTGCTCTCAAGAAAATTTTTCTAGGTGAAGTTGATAAGATTTTCTCGCTAGAGCAAAATGGAAGAAGTCAAATAAAATTTTCTAAGGCAAATTTTCAAAATGCAAGGTGATTTAAAATTTCTCTAAGGCAAAATATTTTCTTCCTTAGAAAATATGCCTGGACATGAAGGTGATGAAGTTTTTCTTGAAGCACGAGCAGGATTGCCAGTGATGAAGTCAGAAGATGTTGGCAGTGTAGGAACAATAAAAATTTTCCAAGTCAGAGCAAAGAAATACTTCAGGATCGAAGAACAAGAATAAATTTGATGAAAGAATATTTTCTAAGGTTCAAAATTCAAGAAAATTAAATGAACCCGTTCGTTGGGTACCCATGGATTCGACGCGTTCTGAAGGAAATTTTCTTCTGGGTATTGAAGATTATCGATGAGGAATGGATTTTAAGGTCTTCCACAGCTTGTCGAGGATTCTGTGACAAAGATTTCAAATGGGCACCGGGTTGATGAATTTTCCTAAGGGAAATTTTAAAATTTTCTAAGGCAAATGTGAAGAAATGTGTTTTCAAGGTGAAATCCTCCAGACGATGAATTTGAAAGAAACTGCCTAGGTGAATTTGCTCAAGTTCTTCCTGAAGACAATCTCCTTGAACCGGAGATGAATAAAATCAAAATCGTCAATAACCCGGCTAATGAAATGAATTTCTCAATGATGATACGCCCTTGAGGAAGATGGGTTGAAAATTTGGCTAAGGCATGAAGAATCATGGAGGCAGAAGTTGGCTAGTGGAGACGATGAACGCTTGGAAGTTAAAACTTGAAAATCCTGGTAAGTTAAGTCTTGTTGATGTGATTTTTATGACCTCACCAATCAGCAGAACAAAGTTTCCAAACGGACACCCTATTCTCTCTTGAACAAAGTATTCAGCGTGCTAAGATTGCGAGTGAGATCACGCTTTCAACTCCAAGGTTCCTTTAATGCGAATAGACCCAGTTTGGTTGATTTGTATTTGTTGTGTTCTTACGAGGGGACTTACGCAATTGTTCAGAATACGTGTAGTAACAACCAATATATGCTTTTGAAAGGGATTTTCGTGCGAATGATTTGGCTTTAGAGTGCAAATTTCCTAAAACTAACCAAAATTATGCGGAATTTGAATGGCTGCAGAGATTTCTAAAATTTAAATTCTAACCTAATATGCAAAGGTTGCTATGCTCAACTTCAATGAACTTCAACAAATGTTGTCTAGCCTCCCGTTGGACAGCTTCAACAAAGTAAGTGCAATCTTCAAAGGATATGAAAGGTGTTCAAATCACGATTCAATAATGCAACTACCATCACAACGATGCATAACTACACATGAACCTTGATCGAAGTTAAGTGTAAAATGTTCCAGTTGACCACGCAAGACGAGCTTACCATCAGCAAGATCGTTAGTGGTATGGATAAAAAGAAGCTCACTTACATTAAACATAAACATCCATGTCTAACTACTAGCATGAAATTAAATCCTAGTTGAAGTCAATGGAAGAAGAAACCTCACGAACTACTCACAACAAAGTTTGAATTCACCATCAATGAAATGCTTTATTATGATTAGCCTTTTGTGACAATCTCTTACAAAATTCTTAAAGGGAGAATTCCCCTTCTTCTTCAACAATGCAATGAAAACTACTCTAACTCAAAAGTATCTACTCTATATTCTGCTTCAAATCCACTATGCTGACTACTCTTTGATTCTAACTATTAGATTACAAATGAGGGGGACTCCCCCTTATATAGCTGGCCAATCTCCATGGATAGTCCAGATTGAATTACAACGGAGGGCTCAGATCGAGCCACCTCAACCCTAGACAAGTTTTCCCTAAAAACTGCCAGAAGGTGGAGGAGTGGTGTCATAAATGCTCCCAAAAATAGCAGATTCCTCCTTGACCACCATGAGCAATTAATGCCCACTACCCTTCTAGAAGATTCTCGTCCATGACCCGGATTCCTTTGTCCTTCTCTCTGACCGCGTATGCTACAAATCGTGCCAGCACCTCATCGACCTCCTCTTCAGAAATTGCTGGAGTAAGATTTAGTTGATATTCCAAGATTGGCACCATCTGCTCATGCTTTTCACAGGACTTTCCCCAAGCCTCAATAGAATCTTGTGTACTTTGAAAAATCGTTGAAAACGTAGAAATGTTTTCAAAGTCCAGCTGGGATAACGTCCTCATCTCGGAAAAGAAAGGCTGTAATCTTGCTTTTAATCCTTCCACCTCCACTTCCTCATGAGTTAGCATTCTTGCGAACAACGCATCCAACGTGTTGAGGATGCCTTCGTGAATATTCCTCATTGCCTTTTTGATCCTGGTGGACTCCATAGCTGCTGTGTCGAAGAAACTCTTTCTAGTGAATGCTGTCGAATGCCATCCACGAAAGTCATACCTGTCACTTGCCTGGATTAATCCTTCATTTACCAGAGTTTGCGTGGGCACACGCATCAAAACAGCAAGGCGAGGGATGGTTTTGTCTTGAAAAATGTGGGTGTCTCCCCAAGCTTGCTCGACATCATCCAGGCGTGAAAGGATGCCAGATGCATTCTGAAATGCTGAGACAAGATCGGTCATGAATTTTTCTGCCTCAGTACGGACACCATTTATCCATTTGTCTCCTCGCACTGCTCTCCTTATCTCCTCAAGCCCACTGATTGGTTCTCGTGGCAACTCAGGCGGAAGCTCTACCACTGGATTCTCTTGCACGACTGGATGTGCCAAATGTTGCACATATTGGACCAGCGCCTTGTGTTCCTTCTTCAATCTTTTGTACTTTCCTTCCTTCTTCACCAGCCTGTCCTTCAATGCCTGGAATGAATTTTCAGCCTCTTCCACCACTTGCACTCCGGAAGGACGTCCCAATTCAACTGTGGTGATCGTGTAATTTTCTGGCATGGCATCACTTAAACTATAATCTTCTCTTGGAACAGCAATGTGAAGACTGTGTGAACCTGCCTCATTAGTTTCCATCCTTGTGTACTTCCTTGCTCTTTTCCTTTTGGGTGACTTGCTGGTCTTGTTCAGAAGCTCTTCCATTTCAACTGCCAAGTCAGCATCGTCATCCTGATCTCTCCTGATTGCTTGTGAAAGCCAATTGCGCTGAATGTCATAAATGATAAGGGGCTGCTCTTCGGTTGCCTCCACTTCCTGAACTTCCTCTCGAGCAGTATTCTGTTGAGGCTCAATTATTTCAACATTTTGATCACTTTCTTCGTGAGCTCCAACGTCTTCATCTCCGAAGGAATAGTCAAAGTGGGTGTCCGTATCCGTTTCTTCCCCTTCGTCTAGTTTATTGGCACCTTCAGGATCATTGACGCTCTGGGTATCCAACTCCCTTGGCATTGGTTGGTTAACTTTTCCAACCTCTGGCTCTTCATTGCCTCGAGCCCTCTGATCAGCAAATAGTGAAACTTCACGCACACTAGAGGAATGGGACACCAACTGAGTCGAAGACGTGTCCTCCGATCCTTGAGGCTCTGGCTGGACAGGTTCCTCTTGCCATGGTTGTGGCTCTTCTTGTGGTGGTTGTGGCTCCGGAGGCTGGGCAATTTGTTTCTTTCTCTTTGCCAACACCGGTGGCCTTTTATCTCCCATGAGGTCGTATGTGAAAGCAACTGACCTCCTCCTTAATCTGTAAACACGTTCCTCCACCCAAGCCTTTGTGAAAGTCAAGACGGGAATTGACAAGGTGTCCAAATCAGTGATCTCTGGCTCGGCCCAATCCACTAGTGGAATCGGAGTGTTCTTTACTGCTTCATAATCCGGGTGGATTAGCCTGGTATCTTCTTCAACTTGATCTGGCACTTGGATCACTTCGCATTCTCTAATCATCTTGAGTGGCAACCTCAAAAATGTTCTTTTCCTAATCTCGGCCTCACTTCCAGCATTTGCCCAAAAATCTTCCAAGTGAGCCTTGTGCCTGTACTCTACTCCTTGCACTGTTCCAATCTTTCCCTTAGGATCAAAATCTTGTCGGCTGGTATGAAGAGTCAACTTATAGAACTTTAATTCATCTTCAGCCTCCTTGGCTGCCTGCAACGTGGGGCATTCCTCAAGTGAGTTTCCCAACACAATGGGAAAGTGCAAGCCTCCCTTCTTCTTTCTCCTTATGATCTTGTCGAAGGCCACCAATTGCCTAGACAATTCAAGTAGTATCATCCTGTTGGTGGGGTACCTAGGTAATTTGTAGACATATGAATCGTACCCTGGCAGCATCAAATAAGTAAATTTCGGGAATTGGACGAACCAACACCCATACTCTTCTATCAACATCTGCGCCTCTTCAGATATCCTCTGCTGCAACCTCTGCTGAAGAGTTCTTGTGATATACATAGTGAAAGCGTCATTAACTCTCTTGAAGTCACCTGTGTGCGTGAGGTGCAACTGTCTGCAGGACTCGTGAATCTTGAACTGATTGTATCCACAGCCAATTGGTTCTTGATACGCCAACCCTCTATACTTTGTCATTCGAGCAAGCATGTAAATAACATACGAGCTCATGTAAAATGTTTTTGTTCTCCTGAGACTCCGGAACTGTTCGTCAATATTATCACTTATCATCTGCGCCCAGTTTACTTGCTCCTTCCCTTCGAGCACCACGCTGATGTAGAAGAACATTCATGGCTCGAACACAAATGATTGCAAGCTACCGTTAACCCTGCTGAGCAGCATAATGATATCGCAATACTCCTGCTTCAGCTCTTCTAAAATTATCTGTTTTGGCAGCCTTGCAGCAGGAGGCTTTGGCTTTCGCATCCAAGTGGTGTTTATCCTTTTCATGCATTTCTCAAAAGACGTGGCGTACATCTTGTCAGCCTTTGCCTTGGATTTGTACAGCATTCCATCTGTAGCGAGTATCCCAAATGCCTCGCCAATTGCATCAGGAGCGAAGTTAGCCAATATCATACCATCCGGAGAACTGATAGTCCGATCGTCTGAGTTGTAGAAGTTGGCGCACTCCAAGATCAACTTAGGACAACGGATTGCTGGTTGGAATCCAGCCGCTGCATATAATCTGCTTTTGACAATATTGCGCGATGCCTCTGTAGGAAGATTGCCACCCTGCCCATACATTCTGCGCATGAAAGCCTCAAGATTGAAAGGTCCCAGGTTGGTGTCTGTCAAGTTGCCAAACTTCGACACAATCTTCGACTCCGGAATGAAGGACTTCTTCAGACTTTTGATAATCGCCTGCCTGGAGGCATTTTCTTTGCCAGCTTTGTTGTTCCCAGCCTTTGCTGGTTCCAGCAACATCAGCCTTCCGTCCATCAGCCATCTGCAAAACAAAAAGCAAACATTACACTTCGAACTATTTTAAATAAAAATCACGTGAGATGGTTGGCGGATGAAGTTGGCTGCAAGTTAATATCCTCGGCATCAACTTCGACTTTAAACCTCGGTATAGTTAAACTTCGAATTTCAACAACTTGCAGCCAAAAGGAATTTATCTCCAACAATCTCAACTTCAGTAAATGCTTCAATGTTTCAGGCGAATTTTGAAAAAAAATTTAAATCATCAATCTTCGAGAGTTATACATCAGCAACTTCGAAGACTTCAACAATTTTAAATCAGCAAGTTTGGAAGTTATAAATCGACAAGTTCAAATCAACTCTTCGAAGGTTTCAATAATTTCAAATCAACTTTTCGAGAGTTATAAATCAGCAACTTCGAAAAAGTTTTAGCAATCTCAAATCAACACTTCGAAAGTTATACATCAGCAACTTCGAAGGCTTCAACAATTTAAATTCAATTTGATTCTAACATTCAGCAACTTCAGAAAATTTAAAGCTCAAGTAATTTCAAATTCAAACGATTTTGACCTCCAGCACGATTAAATGATTTCAGCTTTTCAATTTCAACTTCGAAAACATTTCAACTTTCAGCAAAATATAAAGTCTCAGCAACTTCGAATACTTACCTCAGCAACTTGGAGAAATAAAAACACTTAACACTTCAAACTTTATTTTGAATCACAGCAACCTCGCAACTCTGAATCTCGGCAACTCAAGAAATCAACTCTCAGCAACTTCGACTTCAACAATTTCAATCCTCTTGAAAAATCGAATTTAACACCTCACACTTTCAGCAATTCTCAAATTGAAAATATTAAATCTCAGCTCAACAATCACTCTCAATTCGCCAACATAAATCTTAACTTCGAATTTCGTGAGATGAGAATGAAAATCCTCAGAGTTTTATAGCCAAAAGCTGGTGCTAATTTTAGCAGATGCCTTTTATTCCCTTCATCATGACTGACGCATTTGCTAAATTTAAAAGGGAATATTCCAGTCGTCATGCAGTTGTTATGGCAATTTGCTATTTAGGGAGATTCTTTCCTCGATTCAAATTTAAAACTTCCCTCCCGACTGCCAGTTATCTCCAGTAATTTCGAAAAATCATTTTTACTCAGATTTGAAATAATCCCAAATTGCCTTTTTAAAATGGCATATTTAATTTATTTAATTTAAATGCCATTTTAATTTATTTCACCAGCACACTTATAAAAATTCGATATCAACACTTTAAATCGGCTAGGCGTAATTTTATTTTCCATCCATAATTAACTCCGAAATAAATTCCCCAAGTTTAAAATCGTCCGATCTTTAGAATTTCATGTGTTAAAATTAAAGGAGGAATTTAAATTTAATACTTAGGAAAATAATTAAATTAATTAAATTAATTAATTTCTCCGACTTAGGCAAATTTTAAAATTAATCGCCTGGAGAAATTATTTTCATTCCCAACGCCTTTTAATTTTTTTATATTACCAATGCATTTTGACTTTACTTCTTGGGCGCAATTTGAAGGGGGAACTTTTAACCTTTCAACGTTTAATATTTACCTATTCCCCCTTTTAAACCAAGGCATACATATTTGAATCCAACGCCTTAGCAATATTTTATTTTCATATTGAAATTGCCTTGGGCTTAGGCGTATTTAACTCTTCGTGCTTTTAATCCCTTGAGATTTGCCTTAGAAAATAAATTCCCTTCATACGTCAAATAATTCTTTCCCTTGGCGCATATTACTTTCCATTCTTCAAGGCGCATATTGCATATTTTGAAATCCTCCTTACACTCCAGGGGCGCATATACCATGTTGAGGTTTCAATCTTAACACTTGGTCAAATTCAAAATTTAGAGCTCATCTTCTTTAATCCTCCTGGGCGCATATCACATATCAAGCTTTCAATTTTTTTAAATTCAGAGGCGAACTTCATGACTTTAGCTTTCGGCAACATGACTCAGACAAATTTGATGCCTTATTTTAGGCGCATCTGGGGCCTCATGCTTTCAATTCGAATTGTAACCAATACTTCTCCTTTCAGCTGAGACGTTTTATCCTTTTAAGGCTGGGCGCATATATCACCTGGAGCTCACAACTTATGAGTTAGAATATTTTCGGATTTCATTCTTCTCCTTCATGGGCGCATGTCATATATCCTCCTTCTAGTTTCAATCCAGGTGCAAATAACAAGCTAAGCTTTTAGCTTCAATCTCCAGGCGCATTTAGCTGAGGTAGCTTTGAGTTTGGGGGCGCATTTGCCAGGCTCTCCTTCCAGTTTTCCCATGGCGCATTTGCAAAGGGATGCTTTTAGCTTCAACACTTAGCACGATTTTAAGTTCTTTCAAAGGGGCGCATTTAAGCCATGACACTTTCAACTTTTTCAACACTTAAAAGACTTCTAAACTCATCCTCCCTTCAAGGCGCAAATGTCCACTGGAGCTTTCAGGTGCAAAACATAGGAGGAGCTTTTAATTTTGTGGCTTAGAAAATTTTCCAACTCACTTCCAAAGAGGGGCGCAAATCACCTTACCAACTTCCAGTTTCAACGCTTGGAAAGTTTCTCAACTATTGCACATTACCTTGGGTGCATTTAGGAGGTTACACTTTCAATTCTGAACTCCTAACGTTTTATTCATCATCATCTCTTTCCAAGGGCGCATATAGGAGGTGCTACCTCGAGTTTCCAACACTTAGAAATTTTTTAATCACTTTCTTCTTAGGGGCGCATTTGGAGGTTCAAGCTTTCAGTTTTATAACTTAGAAAAATTTCCAATCCTGACCATATTGGGCGCATTTGGACCCATGACCATCCATTTAAATGACCTTGAAGAATTTTCATCTCATCTCCACAGGTTGGGCGCATTTAAGGGGGTCTCCGTCCAATTTCTATCACTGAGAGAATTTTCAACTCCTTTCTTGCCAAGGGCGCATATCATATGTCTAACTTCTATGAAGTGGGGCGCATTTAGACCCATGAACTTCTAATTTTAATGCCTTAGATAAAATTTTGCAACCTTCAACTCCAAGGGCGCATTTGACATATCAAGCTTTCAATTTTTTGACTTAGAAGATCTTTCTTACTTTACAAATTCAGGCACATTTGACCCTTGGAGGTTCCAATTTCGGCACTTAGCAACTTTTTAAACTCTCAACCTTGGTGGGCGCATTTAGACCCCTGGACTTTCATTTTCCCAGACTTAGAATTTTCTGCCTCTCTTCAGCTTCTCAAGGTGGATTTCAATGTTGGATTCCAAATTTTATCCGTTTTAGTGAATTTTATGCCCTCTGCCAGATTTAAGTTGATTTTCCTTAGTCAACCCTAATTCGCCCTGACTTTCTATTTTTAGAAAGTTCTCTGAATTTGGCACCGTCAACTGATTTTTTGACCTTGGAAAGCTCGATTTTCGCTCCGTTCTGAATTCCAACTGATTTGTGCTGTTGACGCCCGACGCCTGTCTGCACCTGCTAAAAATAGAAATTTCTGAGAAAGCTTCCAAATTTCATGTGTTGAATGCCTGAAGCTTGGCGATCGTGACTGGATGTTGTTTTTGCTTGACTGTCCTGTTCTGCCCTTGATTTTAGGAAACCCTAATTTGTCTGTCTTGGCCTGCTAAAAATAGCAAAAGCTTGATTCTTCATTCTCTGTAACTCCGTTTGTCTTGAAATTCGCGCCAAAGACTCCTCATCACATGTTTGACCTATACCTGCTGAGATTTGATGCTGACCTGCCACTTATAGCTGTTTTTGAAGTGACTTACTATTTATAGTAAGTGCTCGTTTCTGAGACTTCCTTAGCTCCGTTTGAGTTGAAATTTGGACAGTGTGATCCTCGTTGGTGGACTTGCTCGTCTACGCTGACGCCCAAGATCAACTTTCTATTTATAGCCTGCGCCTGGAACACCTTACTAAAAATAGCAAGTTCTCCGATTGCCTTCAAATTTTGCCAGCAAACCTCCTGAAAGACGCTGATCGCAGTGGATACTTCCGTTTTAGGGCACTTTGTCGTTTGACTCCTCATTTTTAGCTCTCAAGCTTGAAACCCTAATTCATCTTGCATGCCTATCAAATGATCTCCGTTTGTTCTCGTTTCAGTTGCATTGTGATCAGCCTGTGATTTTGAAGTGCTGGGAGGCGACTGCCGAGATGCATCTGCTAAAAATAGCAAGTTTCTGAAGGAGTGATTATCCCACTTTGCATGTCACATCACTGCGAAGTTCTCGAAAAACCCACAAGGAATACGCAGACATGCAAAGAAAACGCTGACATGCCAACCCTAAAAATAGTCACAAAAGACTAAATTCTGAAAGTCATTATCTTGCTTTGCATGTCACACCATCGCGAAGGTCTCAGAAAACCCAGAAGGAAAATGCAGACATGCGCCGAAAATGTCTGCATGCAAACCCTATTATCGTCCTCCGAAGGCTGAATGCTGAAAGTCGTCACCCTGCTTTGCATGTCATATCGCTGCGAAGGTCTCGAAAAACCCAGAAAGAAAATCTGGACATGCATCAGAAAATGTAACATATAGATCTCGAAATCTGCTCTGGAAGCTGGACTGCTAAAAATAGCAAGTCGTCCGTTTTTGCTCAAATTTTGCCAGAAATGAACTTGAAGTGTTCAGAATGTCATGAAGTTGTCGGAATGTGAAAATCTCGAGAAAATCAACCCTAAACTGACACTTACTAAAAATAGAAAGTTGGTAGAACTCAGTGAAAATCTAGGGGTTACTTGCTGAAAGCATTGTGATAGCACTGCTAGGCTCAAAAGCCGACCAACCAACTCAATTTGACCCCAAAGTGACCTAAAGACGTGAAACCCTAATATCATCACTTGGCCAAATTTTCGATTTAAGCTTGTGTTGGCGTAAAATCTAACACCTCTGGAGTGCAGGTTTGTACGGACAGCTATGTACACTACGCAATGAGTGCTCTTCAAATTAGGAGGGGAAGCTCCCTCGTTGTGCTGGAATGCATGGAAAAGAAAAGTAATCTAAGTCCTATCTTTTTGTTCTCGGTGGGAAGAGGCACAAGGTTAAAGAAAACCAAAACGTTAACTAAGGATTTTTGCGGTTTTGGATCATTAACTACAACTAAGCCTATCTACTAATCTATCCAATTTTCAAGAAAGCAGAGCATAGAAGCGGAGCGGGGTTTGACTAGCGGCGATGCGAGTTTAGATTCTCTACTTGAGGCTAAAACTAACTCTCATCTCACAAAACAGATTTAAGAATTTACCATGACAATCTTATGAAACCCTATGTGGCATAACACTTGATCAAAATGGTAAAGACTTCACAAGACAGCTTTATCACCACAATCTCACGAAACCCTATGTGGCATAACCCTTGATTATAATGATAAAGATTCACAAAACAGATTTATCACCGTAACTTCTCGAAACCCTATGTGGCATAACGATTGATCACAATGGTAAATATACATAAAACAGATTTATCATCTCAATCTCTTGAAACCCTATGTGGCATAACAATTGACTTTAATGATAAATATGCACAAAACAGATTTATCATCACAATCTCATGAAACCCTATGTGGCATAACACTTGATTGAAATGATAAAAGATTCACAAGGCGAAAGAATCCACCATTACAATCTCTGAAACCCTATGTGGCATAACAATTAATCGTAATAGCGAAGACACATGAACAAATACCAAAAGAGCAATATTGAGGGCAAGGTAAAGCATATATTTCTCTCTCAAGCAAAAGTTATTTACAAATGAGCAAAAGCTCTTATTTATATACATCAAGGTGTAGGGAACCCTAAAATCACCTTGAGTCATCTACAGTTCTTGCAATGCATGCAAGATTCGCTGCCAAACCCTAATGAAGTAAACTATACAGTCAACTGGGAAACTACCCTCAGTTAATCGAAACATCTAATCTAAAAATGGACAATTGTGCGAGCATGCACGTCCTTATTGAAAGCATGTTAACTGGAACACTACCATCAGTTAACGTAAAAACCCTAAAAGAAACTCTAAATAAACAAGGTGAATCTCAGAATAGATATGCATGAGGTGAGACAGCCAGTTAACTTGAAAGGGTAACACCAAGTTAACTCCTGTGTATAATGTCTATCCTGAGAGATGGAAACTGAAGTCTACTATGTGTGATCTCGAGCAATCAATCCCTCAACGAGATTGTTAACTACGTCAACATCTGAATGTCAGCAACTTGAGCAATCTTGGCAATCTTTGCACACTCAAACTAGCATTTCACTGACTTATAGCTTTGGCGGCTCCATAATTGAAGTGATGAACATTATCTCCTCTGCAGCTTGATACAAATCGGTCTCAGCTTTTCTAATGAAATCATGAATTAAAACCGATTTGGTCTTGAATTCATTCTGTGTGTACTGTACTCTGAAAAACTCGTCTGTTGACTGTGAACTTGACTATGTTCTGACAAGATTTCTGGAAAGCTAAAAATAGCCTATCGAAAAATTATTTTTAGCGAAAAATCTGAAATATGGGTTTTGTCCAGAAAAGGATTCTAAGACAACCCAGAACGTCAGATTTGCGAAAATTCAACTTCTATTCGACCATGCAAAGAGTTTTCAGTTGAGAAAATTAGAAACTCAAGAACAGATGTTCTGAAGTTAAAAATTCCTGAAAAATCAAACGCACGATTTTAATTCGAGGAAGCTATATGAAAATGATCCAGATGCCGAGACTTGTCGAATTTTGCCAATTTCAGGAACATGCGAATTGAAAACTGAGAGAAATTTGAGAATCAAGGAGGAAAAAGACGTTTTTTGTATGTTCTTTCTTCAATGAAAATCGCCCTTGAATTCTTCAAATTGCTGACAATCGTGAACTTTTAACCTGCAAAAGAATGTGATTGGAGAAATCGCCTTTGGAAATAGATGAGAAATCTGCCTTTGTTTGAGAAATACGAATCTCTCTTGAAAATACGCCTTGTGAATGAAGAAAAACGAATTTTGCTTGAAAATACGCCTTTGCCTTGAAGAAAAACGAATTTTGCTTGAAAAATATGCCTTTGCTTAAGAAAAACGAATTTCTCTTTAGCTTTGCGAATAATAAATGAAGATGGCGCCATGCTTAAAGAAGATGAAATTCGCACTAACTTAGCAACTGCAAGATTCAAAACCCTGACAAAAATAGAAGATCTCTGATTGGCCCCTTTCAATTCCACTGCCACTGACTGGAAGTTCGAATTTAAATAAATATTAAAATATTCATTATAATGCAATTAGCAAAAGGCGCCAAAAATAGAAAATCGCCATTTTTAATGCTAAAATTGCAAAATAAATATTAATTATTTTAATCTTCAGTTGACAATTTGGATGAAGCTTTAGGATTCACCGTTAGGCTTCACCGATTCCGAAAAGTCATCTCTTGAGCTCATAGGCGTCCATTTGCTCAAGATATTCCACTTTTTATTAACTTCCTATTTTATAGCTGACGACAAAGTCACGACTGGCCAACTTCGATACTGATTCCTGAGTGACTGAGTGATGTTGAGACTGAACTGAGATATTGATCGGAAAGCCTACTGAACAAAGAAGAAATGTCTGCTGGGAGACACTACTGCAAAATCCATCATTTAATACCCTGAAAAATTAGACGCCCCTGATTAAATTGCTTTTACGAGTTCTAGACTTAAAGCCATTTCTCAAACTGCCATCTGACACTTCAAACGGCTACCTACGGTGAACGGTGAACCCTGCTGATAGGGAACGAAGCTCACTGCGTGCCTGGAGATATTCTACATCCAACGACTGTATGCATGACATCTGAAAGTTGTGTTAAGGGCCTCAAAAGTAAAAGTGCCCCTGGCTCATAGTTGCACTGATGTCATTTTCACGAAAGTCAAACTTCCATCCAAGTACCCTGCTTTGACCTCTGATATCTGGAGTTGGGATGACCCGATTCAAGCACTATCTGTTTTAACGGATAGCCAGAAGGGCCCACAAGAGAAGTCTTTAGAGGTGACGAAGCAAGAAAACTGCTTCTAAGACCTCAAAAATTCCAGTGCGTATTTTAATTAAAATTACCGCTCCAGACTTAGCCATTTTCCAGATATCTTCACTCTGCAGTATTACACCAAAGACCTTGCACGTACGAGCGTTTGCCAAATCCCGAAGGCTGATGGCTAGGCTCGTTGGATAGATAAAATGATTACGCTCAATCGCTGTGAAGACTTCGAACGCGAACGGGCTCATCTGACAGGCCTAAAGGCTAGGCGCCTCTGGACTGTGGAAATACACTGAAAATCGTTTGTTGGTCCGCCCGTGAAATTACGTGCTTGGTAAAATCTCCGCCACGACCACCTGGAACGTCGGATCGACAAGCTGGATGATGCATCGCGGAGCTGGGCTAGAGTAGTACTGATGTTAGGAAGACCTCGTCTGCAAATTTTGCCATTTGAAGGGTCCCTTTAACCAGCGCCCCTGAGCTATACTTGCACTGAGAATCAACGAAGAAGCTCAGAAACGTGAAAACTCCATTTTAAGCTGATCTTCAGACGACTGCTGCCGGAGCTCTGAGACTCGGATGACTGCGTTTGATATCTCGTTGGACGAGTAGACTAGTTGAGAACAGATTGACTGTATCTGCTATCGAAAATTCCAAGATTTACCCCTCCTTTAAGATGGGCGCCCTCAGGCTAGAGGTGCGCTTTTGCCTGAAAAAGACAAAATTCTCATATCTGAAACTTTGGGGATTTCAACTTCTGTCGCTGTTTGCCGGAGCTGTGGATCTCGGAATACTTCGTTGGATAGCTCAACGGATAGCCAGACTAATTCTGAAGAGATTGATTCCATGCTTGAACATTTTAAACAAGATCTTGGCCTTCAACAAATTGGGCGCCCCTGGGCTATACTTGCGCTTTTATGCTTTTCCTTTGAGAAATCTTTATAATTTGACCACTAAAAACTCCGTCTCGATCACTGGAATCACCATATGCAATGTGAATTACTGTCATGACATGCTCCTCCATCGTGAAAAGCTTTATTCTGAGTCTCTGCTTCAGGTTCTGTCCAATAAAACTGACTTTGACTGACAAACTATTGACAAAAACTCCATGCTTGATATTGCCCAAAACTGTATTCTACAACATTTTAGCAAGATTTAGACTTTTTAATGCAAAATGCCTTGATGAAGCAAAAAATTTGGTTTGGGTACAACAACTTGCAAACGGAAGCGTCCCCCGGAAAGAAGACAGCGGAAAAGAAGCAGAATGAGAGAGAAAGACAGAAGACCAAAACCAAAAGACTAGAATGGAGCAAAAAATTAGGGGTCCCCATTTTGAATGGGGCGATGTGTGAAAAGGTCACAACAAGTCTATATTATGAGATGTTCTAATACTCTTCTCCTTGCTTGTTTTGCAGGAGGAACGTCGAGACCAAGCGGTGATGACTTAAAGTGATCCAATATGACATTCCAACATTGAAGGAAGAAAAGTCGCGAGAAAATGGCTAAGTGTTGAGACTTAGTGACAGAGAAGAAATGTCTTCAAAACTTAAGATGGAGAAAAGAATGGAAGCTCGAGCAAAGTTGAAGAACGTCAAGAAGAAGATCAAGAGCAGTTGAACTCCAAATTCTATCGAATTTTATTATCTGAGGCAATCTTAGAGACTCTTTTACCCTCCTCCAAGCGATCAACAGAATTGGCTGAACGCGAACAACAGAGCAATGTGAACGCATTTCAAGGTTGGAATCTTCTAGAAGATGGTGGCCATTAATTGCTCATTTATTGCCCCACTCTCCATTATGGCGGTTTTTAGGGCGAATCTTTTTTAGGGCTGAGGTGGCTCGATCTGAGCCCTCCATTGTAATTTGATCTGGACCATCCGTTGAGGTTGGCCAGCTATATAAAGGAGAGTCCCCTTATTTGTACAAGAGTAGTTAGCAATCAGTTGATATCAGAGCAGAATAGAGAGTAGACATTTTTGGAGTTAGAATAGTTTTCATTGCATTATTTGAAGGAGAAGGGGAATTCTCCCTTTGAGAATTTTTGTAAGAGATTGTCACGAAAGCTAATCATAATAAAAGCATTTCATTGATGGTGAATTCAACTTTTGTTGTGAGTAGTTTGTAAGGTTTCTTCTTCCTTTGACTTCAAGTAGGATTTAATTTTCATGCAAATAGTTAGTTATGGGTGTTTATGTTTGATGTAAATGAGCTTCTTGAGTCCATACCACTAACAATCTTACTAACGGTAAGATTGTCCTGCGTGGTCAACTAGAAAACTTTTATACTTAACTTCGATCAAGATTCATATGTAGCTATGCATCGTTGTGATGGTACTTGCATTATTGAATCGTGATTTGAACATTCTTTTTCTCCTTTGAAGATTGCACTAACCTTGTCGAAGCTATCCAACAGGAGGCTAGACAACGTTTGGTCGAAGTTCATTGAAATTGAGCCTAACACCCTTTGCATTTAGGTTAGAATTTAGATCCTCGAAATCTCTGCAGCCATTTGTTGTGATGTTTTTCACACATCGCCCCATTGCAAATGGGGGCCCCCTAATTTTGGCTTTGCTTTTGGTTTGGTGTTGGTTTGTTTTTGCTGTTGTCTCTCTCTCGTTCTGTCTGTCTTTTCGGGGACGTTCTCGTCTGTGAGCTTTAACATGAAATTTGGCCAGGTCTGGAATTAGGGTTTTTGTCTTTTGGTCAGTTCAGGGTTGAGTAAAGTGAATAAATTGAAAACCAAGCTTAACATTGTTGTCAGTGTGCTTCCAGCAGCTCTCAGCAAATTTTCATCAGATTCGGAGATACTTACTATTTTTAGTAAGTGTGAAATTACATGCAGTTTGTCAGCATTTTTGGAGATTCCGATCATCACACGGCATTCAGAGCATACCAGGCTGCTTGCATACCAAATTTGAGCGAAAACGGACAACTTACTATTTTTAGTAGTCCGGCTTCCAGGGCTAATTTCGGGGTCCAGATGCAGAGTTTTTCTTTGCATGTCTGGATATTCCTTCTGGGTTTTTCGAGACCTTCGCGATGATGTAACATGCAAGTCAAGATGACCACTTTCAAAATTCAGTCTTCCGAGGCTATTTTTAGGGTTTGCATGTCAGGGTTTCTTTTGCATGTCGGATGATTCCTGATGGGTTTTTCGAGAGCTTCACGATGGTATGACATGCAAACGAGGATTCTCACTCAGTAAGGAACTTGCTATTTTTAGCAGGTGTGTCGGCAGCCGCCACCCAGCAGTTCAGAATCACGAGTGATCGCAGTGTCAGCAACGAAATAAGGCTCCATTTGGTGTGCATACAAAGCGAATTAGGTTTCCAGCTTCGGGCCTAAAAAGGCATCAAAATTCAATTTCAACCGGCGTAAACCACATGATCCGGTGTTCTTGGTATCTGTTGGTAAAATTTCAAGTCAAGCGGAGCACTTACTATTTTTAGTAAAGTCAATTTGAAGCAGCTAAAAAATAGTAAATCAGTTGCATCGTCAATGTCGATAGCAGTCGCGGTGAGGAGCGCCTCATTCAAATTTCATTCAAATTTCAACTCGATCGGAGCATGGGAGCTATCAGAAACATGAGGTTACTATTTATAGTAAACCACCTTCAGAAACATGCTAAAAATAGCAGGTCAGCTAAAAATGGCAGTGTCGACAGGACAATAGAGCTATGAGGATGCTACGTTCAAAATTTCAAGTTGATCCAATCTTCAGAAGTGCAAAAATGAGAAGGTTTACTATAAATAGCAGGGTATGAGAAGCTGGGAAGGACGAGAAAAATGGCTAAGTCTGGAACCTCATCCTTCACACATACTAAAATGCGCCCAAGTTGTGGTCAACAAGTCAAAGCAAATGAAAAGTTTCTAAGTTGGAAACTCGTCCTCCATCAAGGCTGAAATGCGCCCAAGATGAATCAAGTCAACAAAGTCAAAAAGTTTTGTCCTCCTCACCCCTCCAAATGCGCCCAAGGAGGGAGGGTAAAAGTAAATGAAAGTGGTAAGAGAGGTGAAATGTGATTAAGGCGTGGTCAAAGCAAAGTGAATGCTAGGCGTGGTGAAGTTTTAAATTTTTCCCTCCAAATGCTACATGCGCCTAAGGTGATATGTATGAAGTGGCAAAGATAATATGCTAGATGTAATTTCAAAGTTCTCTAAGTGGTGTGCGCTCAAGGTCAAGTGTGCTACTTGCGCCTGAGGTGATATGTGTTAAAGGCGTTGGAAATTTTATGGAGAATAAAATACAAAAGATGAAAAATGCATGCCTGGGCGTTGAAATTGTCAGACGAAAAATAAATTAAGTGTGATGCGCCTTCAAGAAAAATTTTCTAAGTGAAGTTGATATTTTCACAGGCAAAGTTGATCAAGTTGGATATAAAATTTTCTAAGGCAAGATTTTCGAAGTGATTCAAAAAAGATTTCTAAGGCACAAAATATTTTTCCCCTTAGAAAAACGCTTAGGTCTGGAGAGGTGATGGAATTTTTCCTAAAGCACGAGCAAATTTGCCAGTGGTGAAGTCAGTGAATGCCAGCTCCGCAGGGTTGATAAAATTTTTCCAAGTCAGAGCAAAATTCTCAGAGAAGATCGAAGAACGGATTTAAATTTCACAGGAAATATTTTCTAAGGTTCAAAATTCCAGAAAATTAAATGAACCCGTTCGTTGTGCACCCATGGGTTGGGCGTTCGGAGAAAATTTTCTTCTGGTATCGAAGATTATCGATGAGGAGTTGATTTTAAGGTCTTCCACAGCTTGTCGAGGATTCTGGGATGAAGATTTTTAAGTGGGCACCAGGTTGATGATTTTTCCTAAGGGAAATTAAAATTTCTAAGGCAAATGTGAAGAAAACGTGTTTTCAAGATGAAATTCTCCAGACGATGAATTTGAAAGAAACTGCCTAGGTGAATTTGCTCAAATTCTTCGTGAAGATAGTTTTCATGAGCCAGAGATGAATAAAATCGAGGTTATCAGAGCCCAGCAAATGAAATGAATTTCTCAAAGATGATACGCCCTTGAGGAAGATGGATTGAAAATTTAGCTAAGGCATGATGAACAGGCATAAAGTTGGCGATGAGCGCTTGAAAGTTGGAGCGTGAGGATCAGGTGAGTGAGTTAAGTTTATATCATGAAGTATTCTAATACCCCTCTCCTTGCTTGTTTTGCAGGAGAAATGTTGAGGCCAGAGCACGATGACTTGAAGTGGAAGCACGATGAAGATGAGTTTCACATGAAGAAAGAAAAAGTTGCAAGAAATTGGCTAAGTGTTAAGACTTAGTATAACTCGAAGTGACGAAGATGAAGACCCTCAAGTGGAAGAAATCAAAGAACAACGCCAAGAACGAAGATCGAGAGCAGTGTGAACGCGTCTACAAATGGAATCTTCTAGAAGGATGATGGTGGACATTATGGCGCATTTATTACCCCACTCTCCTTCGTGGCGGTTTTTAGGGCAATATTGTTTAGGGCTGAGGTGGCACGATTCTGGCCACTCTATTGATTGTAACCCTAGCCGTCTTTTGGGACTTGGCTAGCTATAAAAGGGGGAGTCCCCCTCATTTGTAATCTCATTAGAGTAGAGGCGTTAGAATCAGAGTAGACATTGAGAGAGCATTAGAGCTAGATAGTGTAGCATTGTAGAGCATTTTTGCATCATTTGGAGAAGAAAGAAAGTTTTCCCTTTGAAAACTTTTGAGGAGATTGTTGTGTAACACATTTTATGATAATAGATCTTTTCATTGATGATGGAATTCGTCTTGTCATGAAATGCTAGCAAGGTTTCTTCTTCCTTTCGTATCCAAGTAGATTAAATTCATGCAAGTAGCATACTTTGGTGTGTGATGTTTTATTGAGATAGCTTCGCTTTATTCCATACCACTAGCGGCTTGTTGATGATAAGTTCGCCTTGTGTGGTCGACTGGACATTATCTTGAGTTTAACTTCGGTTGTGATTTATATGCTTATATGCGTCGTTGTGATGGTGTATGCATGTTAAGTCATAATTTGAACATCTTTGCTATTTCCCTTGAAGATTGCACGATTTTGCTGAAATTAGGCCCAGGCTAGGTGAAATCGGTTGAGGAATCTATCGAAATGAAGCTCCACATATCACGCATTTAGAATAGAACATAAACTTCTTAGGCCCTACACCCTTTTAAATTCAGTTCATTTCCGGTTAGAATTAGGAAACTTGTGCTTACCTGCCAAATCATTTGAATCACACGAAAGCCCTTAGTCTACTGTTTGTTGTTAGCCGTCGAACAATTGTGTAAGTCCCCTTGACATACCAGCAATATCACATCGAGCCAAACTGAGCCTATTCGCACTCAAGGAACCTTGGAGTTGAAAGCATGATCTTACTCGCAATCTTAGCATGCTGAATACTTTGTTCAAGAGAGGATAGAGCGTCCGTTGGGAGACTTTATTCTGTGTTGGTGCGGTCTCAAAAACCACGTCAACACCATTCAATTCCACATACTTTTGGTTAGCTTTAGGAAACTCGTACCTCAAGGCCAAATCATTCAAAAAAAAAAAAAAAAAAAATCCCTTTCAAAGCATATATCTGTTGTTTATTGCAAGTATCCTAAACAATTGTGTAAGTCCCCTCGTAAGAAAATAGCAAAATCACATCAAGCCAACTGAGTCTATTCGCATTATCGGAACCTTGGAGTTGAAAGCATGATCTTACTCGCAATCTTAGCATGCTGAATACTTTGTTCAAGAGAGGATAGGGTATCCGTTGGGAAACTTTATTCTGTGTTGGTGCGGTCGCAAAAACCACGTCAACACATCCCATCAGCCTACGAGGGTCACATAATAGGCTAATCTTAAGCACTGAAAGGGGACATTACATAATCATTCCCGCTCCGTTTCCTCATGCTTTGAATTCTTGAGGGAATTGGATAGTAGAAGCTTTAGTTTTGTGTGGTGTAGTTAAGTCTTGCGAAACCAAAAAATACTTAGCTGCAACATATAGAGTTTTTCTTAAACCTTGTGCCTCTTAGAGCTGAGACAAAAAGATAGGATATAGTTTAGTTTACTTTCCAAGCATTTTTGTCCGCACAGCGAGGGAGCTTCCCCTCCTAATTTGAAGAGCACTCATCATGTAGTGTACGTATTTGTTCGTACCAACTTGCACTCCAGAGGTGTTAGTTGTTACGCCAACAATATCATTGATTCAGGAGCCTCAAACAATGTGATGCCTCTACAAGTGATGAAAGCATTGGGACTCTCGTGCACAGAAACTCAAAACGAGTGCTATTCACTTCAGTCAGAGTCGATGCCGTTGGTCAGACAATTGAAGGACACTCAAGTAAGGTTGGCAGCTTGTCTAGAGAAGAAGATAAAAATGACCATCCTAGTGGCTAACATTCCACCTAGCTACGAGATGTTGTTGAGCCGGAGCTGCTGCAAAGATCTTGGTGGTGCAATGCAATTAGATTGGTCGTTCGCAACCATTCCTGTGGAGGAAGGCAGAATCAAGATAGAACCTGAACCCAAATCCCAGTTCATGGTGGTGAAAATCCCACACCCCCCAACCCAAATTCTATATCAAGGAACGGGTCTCGGTAATTATGTGACGCTATCAGAGATAAAAACTGAAGACCAGAACCTTGCTTGTCCAGAAAAGAGACCGATAGAGGATACAAAGTTATGGACAATATAGTTTGATGGGGGTGGTTCTAATATAGGATCAGGAGCAGGGGAAGTGATCATCCCCCCTAAAGAACAATTGTACCCATTGTCATATGGCCTGCAATTGGAGTTCACTCAAGCTGAAAAAGAGGCGCTTCTGTTAGGCCTCAAAAATGTCGAAGACATGGGAATTGAACTCCTATGTGTTAAAGGGGATGTGGAGCTGATCGATGAGCCAATCAAAGGATATTTCTAGGTCAGAAAGGATCATCTACGACATTATAGAAATAGGATGTGGAACGCAATCGATTGGTTTGAAGAGTTCGACAATAGAGACACCCCAAGGATCGACAATAGAGACATCCCGAAGATGAACGACAACAAAGTTGGTGACTCAGTGGTACCTACTTCCTTCCTTGCGCCATATTCTGACTTTTGTCAAGGTGCCTCTGCCTGGATGTATGAAGATATGAGAATCTTCATCCCAGAAGATTTGTCTCCTGCGATACCCAGGAGAAGAGAAGTAAAGCCTTTCAGGCAGAAGCGACATCCTTCAGGGGTGGAGTAAATTTTCTTTGAATATTTTCCTTTATGTTTTTGTGATGTGTTTCCCCTTTCCGTGATGTTTTCGTTATGTTGTGTTTCCCCTTTCTGTAACAGTCCTGTCGTGTTTTAGGTGATTAGGCGTCTTGTTTTAGATGTTTTTTAGGGAAGTCCAACTATTCAGTGATTCTAGGAAGTCCTGTCATAGGTGACTTAGGGAAAGTATTGCAAATAGGTGATTAGAAAATGTTGCTGACTCTGATGCCCAATGGACAAGGCACTGGTCTAAGCTTAAAATCCAAAGATTCTATGGTTCTCCTATGCCGTAAGTATCCACCATGGTCCCCAAACAGAGCCAATGTCGTACCCCAAATTAAAAATTTTGCTACACAGGCATTTTGAAGAAATGGTTAAAAGTCTTGTCAAATTTGTCAAAAAAGGTCAAAATTGGGGTTTGCATGTCTTGCATGAGGGGGAAAAACTCAAAATTTCAAAAATCTGACAATCTGGGTCTGCTCAGAGCAACCTAATTTATAAAACCCAGATCTCAATTTCTCATCCCTACTTTTTAATGAAATTGCTATTTTTAGAAACTTTCTAAAAATAGTAACTATTTTTGGGTTTTTTTGGATTTCTTTCGGAACAAATATTGGAAAAAAATTCTAAAAATAGAAAATTGGTCCGTTAGGGTTCAAACTGATTTTGATTGGCTCAAAATACTTCCACATCAGCCTGGTGCAGTTAGAATCACAAAACGATCAGTTTTGCCCTAGTGGGTCTATTTTGCTTTTTCAATTTCAAAAAGCATTTTGGGAGCTTCAAAAGTCATCAATGGAGGCCAATCAGTTGCCAGGCATCAGATTCAACATTCAAGCACTAAACAGAAGATGAGATGATGAACGTGCACGAAGAACGAAGGAAGGAGTTGAAATCTGCAGAAAAATGACTAAGTCTGCCAGCCATGGGCGCCCTAGAAGGAGATAGGCACCCAATTTTTTAGGGCATCAGATGATGAGATCGAGGTTCGTGTTTCAAAGAAAAGTTGTTTAGATTCCTCCTAGCTCCGCAATGAGTCCAGCGGCGCAATCATCAGATCATCCAGTCACTTGGAATTCGATATCAAATGGAGAGGTTTCAACTAGAAGACAGAATGCAAATCATTGAAAATCACTGAAAATATTCTAAGTCTGGGAACTTTCGGTGCCCTGGGTGCCCAAGGGCACCCAACCTTTTGAAAGGTCAAACAAAGCAATTAGGGTTTGCAGAGGAGCTCAATATATTCAGAATTCAGTTAGCTTCGCAACGGATGTCTTCGTCAATGCATCAGACTTGTCAATCTTTGGCAAATCCAGATCAAGCTGAAGGTGTAGAATGAAAGATCAAATTTGAAGATGAAAGTCAGATAAAAAATGGCCAAGTCTAGAGGAGTTGAGTGCCCTAGAAGGAGAAAGGCACCCAAGATTTTGAGGGCTCAAACAGATGAATTTTCTAGTGAAGCCTCCAATGTGACTTCCTCAAAGTTGATTAGGGTTTCCAATGAGACCATCAGCTCGCCAATTTGAGTTGGCAATCGTCATATGTCAAAAGCTGAACAGATGAAGAAACAAGAGCTAAATGTCAAAAGTCAAAAGCAAAGGTGAAAGTTATGGAAAATATTCTAACTCTGGTGAAGTTGGGCACCCCAGCTTTCCAAGGGCACCCAAGCTTTTGATGCCTCAGATTCAGCTTTCAGGAGTTATCACTCCTAGAAGACCCCTCTTAGAATCTTCTCAGCTCTGCAACGAGTCCAACCGTCAGTCTATCTGAGCTCCGGATCATCTGAAATGACAAGATCATTTGAAGGAGAGGAGTTGATGAAGAAAAGTGAAAAATGGTTAAGTCTGGTTGAGATGGGCGCCCCTGGAGAGAAAAGGTACCCAAGATTTTGAAGCTTGAAATGATGGAATTTGCAGATGCAGTCTCCAAGATAACCTCGTTAGATTCAGCCAACAAATCCAGTGAATCTGACGGTCAGCCAAACTGATCAACGTAGTTCCTAGAATCGATATTTCACTAGAAGATCAAAGGGAAATAAAGAACTTGAAAATTACAGAAAAATGGCGAACACTACGAAGGTTGGGTGCCCCAGAAGGATATGGGCACTCATGATTTTGAAGGATCAAATGAAGTTTTTAGCTGAAGCTGCCTCCAAGATGATCTTCTCAGAATCAATCAGGCTTCACGATGAAACATTCAGCTCGTCCATCAGATCAATCTGGAAGTCAGAGATCAAGATCAAAGTAGGGTTTCAAAGTTGAGAAAAGTTGAAAAAACTTAAAAAATGGTTAAGTCTGGGAGAAATTGGCGCCTCTAGCGAAGAAGGGTGCCCAAAATACCATGCCTTAGCCAAAATTTTCAAAATTTCAAAATTATAAGATGAAGAGAATGTCCAAGTTCGATGAACAGGCAGATTTTAGGGGTTTGAAGATAAAAGGAAAAAGAAAGCAGGGTTTTCTCAAGCCTAGAGCTTATTTAAGAGGCTTTAATCATTCAAATTTCATCATTCTTGCAGGTAGCGTCCAAGTTGAAGAGGGGCAGCAACTATGAAGTTTTTATTTCAAGATTCAAGAGCTCAAGGTTGCTGATTTTCAAGAATAATTTTCAGACCAGCAACATAAGACCTTGCTTTTTCATGCTTTTTTCATCCAGAACATCGAATTTTTGAAGGTCAAGGATTTCAATTTTCAACCATCTGGGTCATTTCATCTCATCTTTCTAAAGAATTTTTGAGGAGTTTTCTCAAGTTGCAGCAGCTGCTTTTTCCTTGCATGTTAGAGAAATCATCAGAGTTTTCAAATTTTGATCTTCTGGGTCCTCTTGAAACGATCTTCTAAAGAAAACCCAAGTCACGATTTTTTTCAAGAAAATTTTAGATTCTAGGGTTTGCTGCTTTTTCAATCAGACCTCAGTATTTTTCAAATCTGATCAACTAGGTTCATTCCAAATTGTATTCTGAACAAAACCCAGGTGCCAACTTTTCTCGTGAAAATTTGAAGAAATTAGGGTTTGCTGCTTTTTCAGTCTACACTCAAAATTTTCAAAAACAGATGATCTAAGTTTTCTTGCAACAAAATTATGAGCAAAACCCATATCTCAGAAAAATTTCCAAAAATTTGTCCATTTGAACAAGAAAAACCAGCATTCTAAAAATAGTAAGTTGCTCAAAACTTGTCTGAACCTAGGCGAGTTTACAGTCATTACTCAAGGTTTTCAAAATGGAATACACTCCCAATGGTTTCAAGACCAAATCAGCTCTCTACCATGACTTCATTAAAACAGCTGAGACGGACTTGCATCACATCAAGCCGGTGTTCGACCTACATGCTTTGGAGAGCGCAGGAAACACTACAAAGGCAACACTACAATCAGAAACCTAGGACACTCTGGGCTTCTCGCAGCGACATCCATTCCTATTTCAGTTCAGAGTCTCGAGTTCTTAATCGCTTGCATTACAATCCAACGACACGGGAGATTCAGTCAATAGATGGCAAAGTGATCTGCAATTTGAAACCTGACACGATTGAGAAACGCTTCTCAATTCCCCCTTGGCCTGAAAGTGGGATTATTTCTAAGGGAGAATGTGAAAGGATATGCAAGATGCACAAGGACAAGTACAACAACAAGATTGCATAGAAGTGGATGAAAGAAAAACATAAGACTCTGCCAAGTCACATTTCCATGATGTCAGCAAAGTTCGAGAAAGCGGCCAATGAGGTTGAAGATTTCCTAAGATCAATTGCAGATGGTGAAAAAATCTTGGAAAAGCGAAACTTTGCTATTCATAGTATAGATTCACCTCACAAGGACACAGTTTCTAGCTTTTTAGCGGATGTGATCGAGATTTAAAGCAGCTTTCTCCTAGAAGCTTTCTTTCCGCTTTCTTTCTATTCTCAGAACAATTCTTATTCATTCTTTGAAGAAGAGAAAGAAGATAAAAGTAATAGTTCGCATTTCCTGCTTTTCCTGGTTTCTTAGGTGGTTAGATGTTATCTTCTTTAGTTTTAGAAATAAAGCTTGCTTGCTAAGCAAGTCTTAGTTGTAAAAACAAGGAGATTTTAGGGTTCCCTACTCCTCTACTTGTCTATAAATAATAGTGTTTGCTCTTTTTTTTTCTTAACGGTTATTGTGATAGCAAATTGCAAGCGTGTAATGTCGCAAGTTGTTATTCAGTGTTAGTTCACTTTGTGTAAGAGCAAATTGCATGCCTCTTTACCTGCAAGTATTGTTCAGTGCATGTGTCTTGTGTCAATGTATTCTGGTTTGATGACTAAACTGTAAGCCTCATTTGCTACAATCCTGCTGTCCTAGAAGTGTAATCTCTTGTTCCTAAAATTTGAGAAAATATTAAAATAAAGTCTTGAGCCTCTTTTGCCTTGATATAATGTCTCGGGTTTCCGTTTATTGTGTTATACTTATATGATCTTTAATTTCAGCTCGCATTGAAAGTAAGTAGATGTATGTTGGAAGGAGAAATTATCTAAGTATTTTGTCAAAGAATCATACTTCGTCCATTTTTATCTCTTGCTCTGCGTTTACTTGAGAAAATAGAAACGTCATTATCGTAGGTTAGTCATAGTTGAAATTCTAAATCAGAAAATCTCAGTTACGGCGCTTGAGTTTTATAAACCTTGTGCTCTTAGCTCATCAAAAAGATAGCAGCCTTAGTTTTAGTTTACTTTCTTGAACACCATCAGCAAGAGGGAGCTTCCCCTTCTAATTTGAAGAGCAGTTTATCTATGCATAGCTATCTGTTTCAAATCCGCATTCCAGAGGTGTGAATTTTGTAACGACCTATCTCTTACGTAAATTAAAATTTTTCAAATTCCACTTCAATCATATAAAGATAACAAGTAACAAAGGCATTACAATAAAATTTCCCTTTCTTTATTGATAAATGTATACAAGTTACAATATATTTCCATATGAATTCCATTTTCATTGCAAATATAAATCAGAGTTCAAAAGTAATACAGTTACATACATAGCTCATAAGTTTTTTCACAAATAGAAGTAAGGTCCAGGAGTCCGTCCTTTCAAATCTTGGTACATTGGCCGCTTGCTATGGAGGAGAAAAATCACTCGGGCACTTTTCTGCCAACCACAGACTTATAATGCGGTCCCCCGCACACCTATCGTTAGATAGATGGCCCTCCCTTCAAAGAAGAGATTGGTAAGCTATCCTTTAACGATTACCAACTGAGCATAGTGTTGTGTCCTACACAACTAGCACCTTGCTATTTCACAACTCGAACTATTACTCGAATCACAATGAACTGATAGTGTAGTCTCAACTATCTCACACCTAAGTGGATGTCGTACTTTTCACTACTTTGGCCAAAGTATTCTCATTCAGTACTTCGAATGAAGGTCATCTATCATAAACACTACTTACGGCCGATTTGACTTAAGGCTATGTTACTCTACGCATAGGCAGTGTCCTTCAATGGGTTCAGTTTACCCCGGACTTCCTACCTCAAACATTCGACTAAGAAATGAGCCAATTAACAAGCGTCTTATGTAGAAACCCTTGTTCTCACTGTTTCTAAAACTACTTGATTTTTTTGCTTGTTTGAGAGTTTTGATTTTTTTTGTGTTTTTTGCATGCAATAGTAAATAATGCGATTTGGAAAGAAATTCTAATAAATTCAAAGAAGTGAAAACTGAAGCGGATAATCTTTGAAATAGATAACATACGATCTTATTATTCTTTCCAGATGATTACAATAATAGATCTCTGACATGCAGACAAAGATAAGATAAAAATATCAGTTCAAGAACCTGATTTGCAGCCGCCTGGATAAAGCTTGTATGGTACGGCCAGATCTCAGCACAGATTTTCCCTTGCCTGAATTTGCTTAGAATACCTCTAGTTGCCTGGGCGTCAATATTGATGAAGGAAAGAAGTTGAAGGAAAAGGCGTTTTGGATCCAGATGCAAGGACACCTTCCTCTGTAGATGGTACAGCCTCCAAACAGCAATAAATAAAAAAGTACGGCCTTTATTTGATTTTCCTGGGGTTTAGAAAATAGGCGCCTGAGAATAAAGAATCACCTCCAAGAAGAAATCCGTACAAACCCTTGAATTAAGAATTGCAAAAATAAAGCTTTGTAATAACTTTTGAATGAAGCTATTCCTCTGATTTAGCAATAGATCGGCTGATATTTCACAGCCTCTGAACTGCAACACTAAAGATGGCTCGTTCTCCAATGCAAACAGATAATTGAAACCCTTGGCTCTGTTCTCTGAAGAAAGAATCGATCAAAGTCGATTTTCATAACATAATAATCTTTTCTTCATAATGAAAATCCTTATATTCTCAAGAGGGTCGACTTTTCTCAAAAAAACATCATTTAAATAAAGTTTGAATTCTTCTTTTAATTTTTCCAAAGTTTCGAACGCACTTTTAATTATAAAATATAATTGAAAAGTGGCCCCTTCTTCATGTTGGTCGACCCCTTCCTTTAAGTCACTTAAGTTATAATATTTAATTATATTATAACTTTATAATATAAGTCTTTAATTAATTAATATTTATTTTAACAAACAAATATTAATCTCTCTCAAAACAGGTTCAAATGATGAACCGTCTGAAGCCAAATGATAAGTGACTGAATCCACATACAACCAAACCATACTGCTAAAAATAGCAGGGGTGCTCTGCTAAGTGTCTCCACTTACTAAATATAGCAAGTCAAGCAAATGATGTTCGAACGACCCCGAACGAAAGCCAAACTGAATGATTCTGCCAACAGAAGCCAAGCCAAGCCTCACCAGACCCTTTATCCACTCTATCAGCCTACGAGGGTCACATAATAGGCTAATCTCAAGCACTGAGAGATGTCAACTGGAAGGGGACATTACAGTCCGCCCCTCCTGAAATTGCTTGTCCTCAAGCAATCTCAACTCCGGATGCTAGAAAATCTCCTCACTCTCCCACGTAGCATCCTCCACTGGTAAATCTCTCCATTTCACCAAATATTCCCTGATAGTCCTCCTGCGCAACTGTCTCTCTCTGTATTCCAGGATCGACTCAGGAACTAAGATCAACTTTCCCTCATCATCCAAGGGAGGTAATACTGCTGAAGGTACCACACGATGTCCTAACGCCTTCTTGAGATGTGACACATGAAAAACATTGTGGACCATACTATCCACTGGAAGCTCTAGCTCATAAGTCACCTCTCCAACACGCCTCAGAATCTAGAAAGGACCATAATACCGCGGCTTAAGCTTCTTCGATCCACTCTTCCTAAGATTAGACTGACTGTAGGGCTGCAACATGAGATATACCATGTCTCCCGCCTCAAAAGATCTCTCTGTCCTCTTTTGATCTGCATACTGCTTCTGCTGATTCTATGCCTTAGCAATATTTTCCTTAAGAGCCCTCATAGTGTCCTGACTCTCCTGCAATAAATCTCCAGCACTAGGCACTCGACTGTCACTCAGTAGCAAATCCAAAAACTAGGCGCCTCATAACCATACAACGCCATGAAGGGGGACATCTGAATGGTCATGTGAAAAGTAGTATTGTAACAATACTCGCATAAATATATCCACTTGACCCACGCCTTTTGCTGCCCTGCAATGTAATTCCTGAGGTAACCTTCCACCCATTTGTTCACTATCTCCATCTGACCATCAGTTTGCGGGTGGTAACTGGTGCTCGGTGTAAGCTCGGTCCCACAAAGTCTGAACACCTCTTGCCAGAAGTGACTCAGGAACCGACTATCCCTGTCGCTAACTATGCTTCGAGGCAACCCATGTAATCTGAAAACCTTACGGAAGAAAACCTCTACTATCTGTGTAGCTGTGTAAGTGGTGGTGATCGGAAAGAAGTGGGCATACTTCGTCAGCATCCACAACTACATATATGCAATCACGCCTTTGGGCTTTAGGCAAGCCTGTAATAAAATCCATCGACAGGCATTCCCACTTCCTATTAGGAATCGGAAGTGGCTGCAACAATCCTGCTAGATACGTGTTCTCCTGCTTGTTCTGCTGACAAACAGGGCACTCATGCACATACTGAAGAATATCTGCCTTAAAACCCTTCCATGTAAACCTTTCCCGAACCTATCTGTATGTTTTGAAGTACCTGGGATGCTCTGCTGTGGGTACATCATGAAAGACTCTCATAATGGTGTTCTTCATCTCATATCCTGGGATCAAGAAAATCATGTTCTTGTAAATGATCAAGTCATTCACAAGTGTGTACTTGGTGTCCACCATAGATCCCTCAACAATACTAGATGCCCAAGTGTCCTTGGCATACTCTGCCACAATCAAATGCCTCTAGTCCTCTGCAATATGTGCCATAGAACTCAGATAAGGCCGGCGTGAGAGAGCGTCAGCCACAACATTCTGGGTACCTTTGATGTAGGTGATATCAAAGTCATATGCCTGTAACTTACTCACCCACTTCTGCTGACGGTCATTTAAATCTCGCTGCCCCAGGAAATGCCTCAAGCTATTGTGATCAGTTTTAATACAAAACTTACTGCCCACAAGATATTGCCTGAATTTGTCCAAGGCATGCATTATGGCCAGCATCTCCTTATCATAAATACTGTAAAGTCTCTCTGGTCCTCTGAGTTTTCTGCTCTCATAAACAATTGGGTGCTTGTCCTACATAAGCACCGCTCCAATGCCCTCACCAGAAGCATCACACTGAAGCTCAAAAGGCTTCTTAAAATATGGTAGTGCTAACACTGGACACGTAGTCATCAGCTCCTTGAACCTCACAAAACACTCCTGTACCTCAAGAGTCCAACAGAATGCACCTTTTTTTAACAAATCCATCATAGGTGCTGCATGGCGTGAATAACCATTCACAAATCTGCGATAGAAACCACATAACCCAAGGAATCCTCGTAGCTGTGTAAGGTTCGCTGGAGTAGGCCAATCTATGATAGCATGGATCTTCTCAGATCCATCCGCACTCCCTCTGCACTGATGATATGGCCTAAGTATAACAACTCAGTCATCCCTAAATGACACTTGGACTCCTTGGCGTACAAGGACTCCCTCTCCAAAATGCTGAGTACTATATCCAGATGAGCCAAATGCTCCTGCCAAGTCCTGCTGTAAATCAGTATATCATCGAAGAAGACAAGTACATATCTCCTCAGATGTGAGTGGAAGACCCTATTCATGGTGGACTGGAATGTCGTTGGAGCGTTGGTTAGCCCAAATGGCATCATCACAAACTCGAAGTGTCCACAATGACAACGGAATGCAGTCTTCTCAACATCCTGCTCACGGACTCTAATATGGTGATATCCCGATCTCAGGTCTATCTTTGTGAAATAACAGGCACCATGGAGCTCGTCAATAAGCTCGTCTATACGAGGTATGGGGTACCTGTTTTTGATGGTCCTCTTATTTAGGACTTTGTAATCAATGCACATGCGAAGTGTACCATCTTTCTTCTTCACTAGGACAACTGAAGAAGCAAATGGTGATTTACTTGGTTGAATGTGACCCATAGCAAGCAGCTCCTTGATAGTCTTCTCTATCTCATCCTTAAGTCGCTTTGGATGCCTGTAAGGAGTAATCATGATGGGATTAGTGCCCTCCTCAAGCTCTATGATGTGCTCAATACCCCTGTCTGGAGGTCTCCCTAGTGGAATGTCACTGAAAACCTTCTCATGCTTAACTCTCAACTGCTGAATGTCAAGATGATACTCGGCCTTATGCTGTCCATCCTGTATAGGTGTCAAAGTGCACTCAGCAGCCCACTCAACCATGTCATGTCACATAAGCCTCTCCATCCGTCGGAAGGAAATAGTCCTGACATTACTGTCTTGAATGGCCTTAAGGATATGAGTCTTCCCGTCCACATCAAACCGAATCTCCATGTCTTTGAGACGAAGTGTGACTTCCTCAAGAGAATGAAGCCACTTCATGCCCAAAACTAAATCAATGTCTCCCATATTCACTACGTAATAATCATCCTTGAATTCATAATTATTCAAGCACAAGGGAAGATCCTTAATCATACGGTCACATCTGAGAATGTAACCATCAGCCACCTTAACCCGAATGCCCTCAAACCCCTCATTTATGAGTCCACGCTTCTCCACAAATCTAGCATCAATAAAATTGTGAGTGGCTCCTGTATCTAGAAGGGTGATAACCTTTTGACCCGCCAAAACTCCACGAAGTCTAAAAGATCCCTCCTGCTGAATGCTAGACAACCGTGCCTCCTAGATTTGGAGCTCTGACTCTGCCTCTGCCTTAGGCTCTGAAGCCTCTAATTCTGACTCCTCGGAACTCTCCTACTGTTCGGAATTCTCAGATTCCGAATCCTCATAATAGGCCCACATGACTCTATTGGCCTTGCCCTTAGACCGCAAAGGACAATCATGGTTAGCGTCATAGGGACCCTTGCAGTAGAAGCAAAGCTTCTTCCTACGCAAATCATTAAGAGTCTCACGATCCAAGGGTGCTGCTGATTTGCCCTTTGAGTCACTCTTAAAATCAGATTTCTCCTTATTTTTATTGAATCCCTTATTGTCCCTAAATGAAGAAGTATTTCTGGAGTTGAATTTGCTGGATGGTGCTGCAAATTTCATGTTGCGCGCCTTCTTCATAGCTTCTTGTAACGAAGAAGGATCAAATGCTTTGATCGAACCTCTCAATGGTTCCAACAATCCCTCCATGAAAAGCACAACTAGACGCCTCTCTGATATATTGGGAACTATTACTGACAATCGCTGGAAGTCTCCTATGTAGGACTCCAAACTCCCAACCTGTCGCAACTGGGCCAAATCTATGAAATAAGATTCAGGATCCTTCTTGTCGAATCGTTCCACCAACCTGTCTACGAACTCCTGGTATGTGGTGATACAATCATGCTGAAGGGTCACCATCCCGTGATGCCACCAGTCATAAGCTGCTCCCTCAAGATGCAATGTAGCATACCTAATAGCATCCTCCTCAGGCATGGGACGCAATGTGAGAAAGGTATCAAGCTTACTGATCCAGGCCTGGGTTGTGACCTTGCCACTACCGTCAAACATAGCTAGAGTGAGTCTGTTTGTGGCATGCTTCAGATCATTATTGTTATATCTAGGCCTGTAATCCTGTTGATTCCTGTGATGTTCTCTCCTCTGTGTGATAAATCTATCAAAGGTAATCCTCTCTCTAACCTCTGGTGTCAGTAACTCCCACTCATCGTTCGCTGTCATAAGAGTATCAGCGAACATTTCCTCAGGCTCCTCACCTACAATAGCCTCATCGGGCTCCTGTCTCACAAAAGTAGGCTGGGTGGGCCTATCTGCTGTCCATGAAACAGTCCTAGATGCTCTCCATGAACCTACATCACTCCTGTTCTCGTCACGACCAGGTGACGGTCTCCTCGGCGTACCTATCCTCTGTATCGCCACTGTCAACTGCTGTAGCACATCAGTTACCTATTGTTGACCTGTCCGTAAATCTCTAAGAGTGTGTAGGACCTCTGCATCATCATTATCTCTAGGGTTTTGAGGAATCTCTGTTCTGTCAGCCATGGTACCCGACTGCCTATTCAAACCCTGTTCCCTATCAATCAAAGCTCTCCTGCGAGTATAATATCTGTGAGGCCTAACCTCCTGTGACTGCATATGAATCCCAAACCCTCAGGCTGGCAGGAAACCGCTCTGATACCACTGTAGAAACCCCTATTCTCACTGTTTCTGAAACTGCTTGATTTTTTTGCTTGTTTGAGAGTTTTGATTTTTTTTGTGTTTTTTGCATGCAATAGTAAATAATGCAATTTTGAAAGAAATTCTAATAAATTCAAAGAAGTGAAAACTGAAGCGGATAATCTTTGAAATAGATAACATACGATCTTATTATTCTTTCCAGATGATTACAATAATAGATCTCTAACATGTAGACAAAGATAAGATAAAAATATCAGTTCAAGAACCTGATTTGCAGCCGCCTGGATAAAGCTTGTATGGTACGGCCAGATCTCAGCACTGATTTTCCCCTACTTGAATTTGCTCGGAATACCTCCACTTGCCTGGGCGTCAATATTGATGAAGGAAAGAAGCTGAAGGAAAAGGCATTTTGGGTCCAGATGCAAGGACGCCTTCCTCTGTAGATGGTACGGCCTCCAAACAGCAATAAATAAAAAAGTACGGCCTTTACTTGATTTGCCTGGGGTTTAGAAAATAGGCGCCTAAGAATAAAGAATCACCTCCAAGAAGAAATCCGTACAAACCCTTGAATTAAGAATTGCAAAAATAAAGTTTTGTAATAACTTCTGAATGAAGCTATTCCTCTGATTTAGTAATAGATCAACTGATATTTCACAGCCTCTGAACTACAACACTGAAGATGGCTCGTTCTCCAATGCAAACAGATAACTGAAACCCTTGGCTTCGTTCTGTGAAGAAAGAATTGATCAAAGTCGATTTTCATAACATAATAATCTTTTCTTCATAATGAAAATCCTTATATTCTCAAGAGGGTTGACTTTTCTCAAAAAAGCATCATTTAAATAAAGTTCGAAGAATTCTTTTAATTTTTCCAAAGTTTCGAATGCACTTTTAATTATAAAATATAATTGAAAAGTGGCCCCTCCTTCATGTTGGTCGACCCCTTCCTTTAAGTCACTTAAGTTATAATATTTAATTATATTATAACTTTATAATATAAGCCTTTAATTAATTAATATTTATTTTAGCAAACAAATATTAATATCTCTCTCAAAACAGGTCCAAATGACGAACCATCTGAAGCCAGATGATAAGTGACTGAATCCGCATACGACCAAACCATACTGCTAAAAATAGCAGGGGTGCTCTGCTGAGTGTCTCCACTTACTAAAAATAGCAAGTCAAGCAAATGATGTCCGAACGACCCCGAACGGAAGCCAAACTGAATGATTCTGCCAACAGAAGCCAAGCCAAGCCTCAACCGGACCCTCTATCCACTCTATCAGCCTACGAGGGTCACATAATAGGCTAATCTCAAGCACTGAGAGATGTCAACTGGAAGGGGGCATTACATCTTATATCCTAACTCCTTATTTAAGAAATCTTTATCCTAGGAGTGATAGCTTGTCACCATTAACCTAATAACATAAGCTAGAGACTATACTTGGTTTTTACATCATTTCGTTCCTAGTAGATATTAATTTCTCTACATATTCTCCATATACGGAGATCATACAGGAATGCAAAACTCAATCAATTGCATACTAAACCCTTCTTTAAAATATTTCCTCATTATTTCCCTATAATGAAAATTAAGTAAAACTATACCCTTTAGCTCCTTAAACATTTTAATTCCTTTTCTTTCATCCTTGAATCCCTCATTCATTCTACCATTAAAATGCATTGAATTCCCTTATGCATTTACCATTAATTGTGATGTTTTCCCTTATATATTTTCCCATAATTGCAATGAAAGTATATCAAAACATTTATAATAATCTTGAACTACTTGCAATCATTAAACACAAGACTAAGAGAATTCAACATTTCAAACAAGAATTATAATAAAATAGATATCATGCCTGATATTTTAAGCTCCTTCTCACAGCACTGTTCTTCTTGACACTCCTTCAACAACTTCCAGAATTCCAAATGAAGGTGGTTGCTTTGCAAGTTTCTCAAGCTGTGATGATCTCTTCAAATTTCTCTTCACTAATTGCACTCCTCTAATAGAATTTACCTCAATTTTGGAATCACTCTTCTCAAAGTTTAAAAGGGATTTAGCACAGTCAATTGACAATGGTTGGTAAAAGATTTTGTTTTTCTCACACTTAGCAAAAAGGAAAAATGCAGCAATAGAGAATAACACAGCAGCTAAGATAATGAATAAGGGAGATCTCGAATTCACAAGAAACAAATTGCTCAAGGTTGTGAAACAAAGAATGGCTGGGAAAGTACTTATAGGCCCAAAATTGCAACAATTTCCTTCTTTATGGGCATGTAGAATGACAACAAGGCACCCAGACTCAGTCAAATGCTACATGGCAAGCATATAAACCCTATGTGATCTCAAAAAGGAGTGAATTGACCCTCTTGGAGCCAGCATTATTAGAATAATTCAACTTAAAGCTAAGAAATCGCCACCTACAGGAAAAACGTCCTTGCGTGGCGTATGAAAACGAATGACTCATGTTGCTGCGATTTTGTCAAGTTTTAGCTTGCTACAACACACAATAACTGGCTGGAGTTTCCTCTTCTCCAACGCTGAAAATTTCCTCCATTATTTTTGTTGCATTGAAGCTTTATTCCATTCACGAGAAAAACTCTCAGCTCTATTTTAGTTTATTTTCAAATGTTTACACCAAAATATTTGATTCATATTTATTTTTCCTTATGTTTAGAAAAAGGTTCGATACTTTATGAAGTCTTTACGTTTTCCCCAAAAACTAGCGACTATCTTTTTCAATAGTCCGCTTCAATTAACTTGCTTATGTTAAAATATTTGAATCTTTTAACTTTATCACCTTTGAGTTTAATATTTATTCTTTTAAATATTTATAAATATTTTCACTTAGAGTTTATAAATATTTACTCTTTAAATATTTAATCATATATAATTACTGTTACCTGATTTTCACCTACGAGCTCAACCAAGTAGGACCAAATTATATTTCAGATGTTCATAAGGGCCAAATGGGACATTTGCATCGAGGGTTGGGTCATGCATCTGATGACATTTCACAAGGAGCTCAGTTGAAAAGCATGCCTCAATCAGTTTGGCACAAAACTTATCAGAGAAGAGAGTCGGCAAGACCCTCTTGTTGTCTTGCCGACTAGCAGTGCCCTTTATTTGTTCAAATGCACTAGTCGTCAGGACAATCGGGTCGCCATGATCTTTATGTGTCTCTCCACATGGGATGTCTCACCGAGGGTAGCTCACAAGGTTGGCGTCGGGTGGGTGTTTGTGTTCGCCGTGATGTCTCGGCAAAATGTAATGATCTCGGCAAAAGGTCTCCCCAACTTGCCAACGTCTCACCGAAAGAAATGTTTGAGCTCGGGGAGGTGGTTTGTTTTCGCTAAGAGGTCTCGCCGATGGTATGGGGGCTTCGCTGAAAGGTCTCACCGTCAAGGTGAGGTCTCGCCGAAGTGTGGAGGTCTCGGCGACAAGATGAGAATTTGGCAAAAGGTCTTGCCGACCAGGTAGTGTCTTCCCGACTAGATGGGCTCTCGCCAAAACAAGAAGGCTCGCCATGAGGTCTTCCCGAAAGCAAAATGTCTTGCCGACATGGTGTGGTCTCGGCGAATGGTGATGTCTTTGGGGAGATGTCTCCCTGACCGAGAAAGGTTTCGCCAAAAGCCAAGGGTCTTGCCGAACAAGTAGGAGCTCGGGGAGATATTTTCAGCAAAATGAAGAGAGCTTGGCGAAAGGAGGTGCTATCGACAGGATGTCTTGCCGATGGTTGTTAGTCAAGTCGACATGTTTTGTGCCTTTGGTATAATGTAAAGAGCTCGACATGATGTCTCGGCGAATGGGAGAAGTCTCACCGGCTCGATTGTATCGCCAAAACAAGATGGCTTCGCCAAGATGTCTCGCCGACCCGATGAGGTCCTGCCGAAGGATGAAGGATCTTGGTATAGTGTTTTTCCTCCGGCAAGATGTCTCACCGACACATGGAGGTCCTGCCGATGAAGGAGCAAAGCGGTATAACTCACGAAGATCGGTATGACCTCTTGCCAACAAAGAGATGCCTTGCCGATAGCAATGACTTTGCCAATAGAAAATGGATATCGATATGACTCTAGCTGATCGCTATGAAGTCTTGCTGATAGTTGCTACAAGGTGTATTCGCATTGGGGAGACACGAGTAGTGTCTCGCCGACATGCGATCCTGATGGAGGACCTCTGACCGCTTGGGAATCTATGTGGAGTGAGTTCAACCAATCAGAGGGAGCCAAAGACGAACCATTGTCCATTTGACTGATTGACCACCCCGGAAAAGAAGATCAACGAAACATAAACGATATGGATCTGCTCTATGAATAGAGCAATGAATTAGTTCAATATGCAGGTGGTGGCGTCTATAAGAATCTAGGAGGAGACCAAAGACTCATTCTGGAAAAGGTCAAAACGTAGAAAGGAGAAAGCCTCAAGTCTGTAACACCCGGGATCACTGCTGGCAGAAGAGTTGATCTACATTTATGGTAACACGTAGGAGCATTCAAGGCAGCTCGGCAAGGAGATTCGAAGAGGGACACGAGGACCCGAAGTAAATGCTGCAAAAGATCTTAAGGCTTCCCCTGAGAGCAACTCTTCACCGACATAAACAGCAGGGATACACTTGAATACAGCATTAACTTCATTCGAAAAGATCTAAGGGCAGATCTTTCTGTGGACTGATATTTTTGTAAGCCCTAGGGGGTCGGCATCTTTTTGTATGTAAGGCATTTTTGCCTCTTTGTAAAGGGGTTCGGATTATGCATTCTAAAGAGTTAGTGATTTTTCTCAAATCCTTTCTCAGCTAATGTATGCTTTGTAACTCATCTAGAATTTTGAATATAAAATATAGAGATTACCTTCAACACCAGTGTAATGTTCATGCTACTTTCATTTTCTTCTATATTATGTGATTTTTTGAACTGTGTTTTTCTCAATCTGCATTCGAACTTTAAAGTTGTGAAATTCATCTTTCCTTCTTAAAGCATATATGCAGATTAAGCATTTCAAGAATGATGCATAAGTTCACGAAGTTCATGTTGAGTAAATAAAGTAACTATCATTAGTTTTCTAGTGTACATTCATCTATTTTATTTCATGATTCTTCTCACTTCGGTGTATCACCATAGTGTTAGTTTTATTTTATGCACTCCTCCCTTTTCCTTTACAGAATCAGTAGTTTAGGTGACACCAAAGGAAGCCGGCCTTCTCCGGAGGTTGACCTTTGTTTATAAGTGACCCACAGCTTGGGAGGTCTTCCCATGTTACACTGAGGTGTTGAACATTAGGTTCAACAGCGTGCAACATCAGGTGATAACAATTCTGACACGTTCGGTGGAACAATTTCCACGTGATATTGTTGGTTTGGTATGCAACCAGCAAGTTTCAGACTTTACATAAGTCATTTTGCATACTTGGCGACTCCATAAAGAGGAAGAACTTCAGAATTAGCATTTTTTACAGTTTATGAGAAGAGTTCAGACAAGGAGCAACTCATCCCCTTTCGAATATTTGCGGCTGTCACCACCAAGAAGACAAGGCAGAGCAACAGAAAGGCCAAGGATAAAATTTGTTTATTCCAGAAGAGCCAAATCTACTCCTCCATTTCTGAGATCTCATATTGCTGTCACATCCTCTAATTTTCCTAGAGTGCAAGTAAACCCACCTCCAATGGCTGCTCCCAGAAATCAGCCTTTTGTGCCATTCAACGGAGGTAGTCCATTAAATTTGTTACAACACAATGACATCCCAATGGAGCTCTGAAAAGTTTGCCAATTTTCAGTGGGGAAGAGCAGACTACCCCGATTGAACATATACATGATGTTGCTTCCTTATGTGGTGTTCACCATATCACACAAGAAGATGTGGCTGTAAGATTATTTGTAGCATCATTCAAAGGAAAAGCATTACAGTGGTTCAGGAATCTTGGAGTAGGTTCAGTTGCCACCTGGGATGAGTTGGGTGACAAGCTACATAGGCAGTTTTAGGACAGGTCTGATAATTTATCCTTGTTGGAACAATTAACTACACTTAAGAGGGCTCTTCAGGAGCAAATGAATGATTTCAATTTTAGATTTCAAAGAACCTGGGATAGAATCCCTACAACGGTGAGACCACCTCCAGAATATGCATTTTTGTACTTTTTGAAGGCTCTTAATAGCGATATAGCTGTTATGACACAATCAATGGGGGGTGTTTCTCTACCAGACGCATTTGAAATAGCAATCAGAGCTAAAAATAGCCTAATACAAGCTGGTAAACTTGCTCCTAGGCCACCAATGCCTATCTTTCCAGATATTCATTCGAATATCCCTTTGCAGATACCACCTTTTGTACCTTTGCCACCTGTTCCAGCTGTTGTAACACAAGAAAATGTTGTTTCAAGTTCTTCAAATGAGTTACAGGAGATCAAAAGTTTGTTACAAACTTTTGGTAATAAGCTTGTGAGCTTGGAAAAGCAACAATCGTATAACAGGCCTTATCAGCAGTAGAATTTAGGTCAGCAACAATAATATCAAGGTAATAGGCAAGCTTACCAAGGCAATTACCAGGGCCCAAGACAGGGTGTAAATACTAGACCTTTTCAGGCTTATGCTCCAACACCTGTTAGTGCAGTCAAAGATCTTGTCCCTATTCAAAATAACTTAGCAGCAGATTATGAGTGGTGTTACCCTTGCAACCAACCTCACAATCAAGCCACTTGCTCAAATGGACTCATCAATCAGACACTTATGGTACAGAATGCTTCAAGTTTGCAGTAGAGTGCATTCAATGATGCATCTCCACAACACCAAGAGCAGCCTACCAATGAAACTACCCTACTTAACTGGCAAGGTGAAGAGTTTTGTGGATTGAATGTAGATAATTCTCCAGTTGCAGCTAACACCAGGGCAAAGAAAAGATCTTTCGAGCTTGATCAAGCAGCTGACCAAGGAAAGGCAGCAGCTGCAGAACCATCTACATCTCAAGCAACTCTTGCTTGGCAAAGAAATCAGCAACTCCCGGTCAAGGAGCAGCCACACTTGCAAGCTGATCACGCTGGCATAAAGGTACATTATAAAGTAAACCTCTGTTTATAAGTGACCAAAGGAAGCCGGCCTTCTCCGAAGGTTGACCTCTGTTTATAAGTGACCCACAGCTTGGGAGGTCTTCCCATGTTACACTGAGGTGTTGAACATCAGGGTCAACAGGGTGCAACTTCAAGTGATAACAATTACTCCAAGTAAGTTTTAAAATATTAAAATGTAATTCCCTTATTTACTTTATTATATAATATTATTATAGTCCTTTTAAATATATCAAACATATAAATATTTAAATACCCAAGTATTTTAAGTATATATATTTTAATATAACTATAATAATATTATATATAATCTTTAATATATAATTACATATATAAAAATATATAATTAACAAATATATCAATATATCGTGAGCCATTCAACAACCCGATATATATAAATAAATATATATATATTTACGTAAAGTCACCAGGCAATAATAATATAATATTATTAATATCCACATAATTGTAAAACCACAAATAGATACATAGATAAACATCACTTATAAATGCATATAGAAGTAAACACGACTCCTAACACAAACACATAAGCCTATGGACAACTTATCTATTACCCACACAAACTGACTAAGCTTACTCAGTCTAAGGAACATGTGTGTATGCTCAGATGGTTCTCGTTATTGTTTACCCAACCAAGCTTCTCCCCGAGTGATATCTCTCCTCTACTTGGAGGAATGATCCTCTTTCCTG
The DNA here is from genome assembly GCA_007258455.2 of Sequoia sempervirens. NCBI lineage: Eukaryota > Viridiplantae > Streptophyta > Pinopsida > Cupressales > Cupressaceae > Sequoia > Sequoia sempervirens. The sequence continues at coordinate 149,559 of VDFB02071736.1, forward strand.
CACATCATGACACGACAACGGAAGTCATATGCTCAAAACAAAGCAGTATACATAAAACATCTCAAAAGTTTAGAATAAACATTATTCCATAACTTGCATGCAACATTTATTCAAGAATTACATCAATAGAAGTATCAAACAAATGAGACAATCATTTAAATAGGACACATTCATATGATAACAAGAACAAAATGTTTTATTCATCTAAAAGATTCAATCATTACAGTGCATTTCCCTATGCAGTAGTAGCTATACAATTGGGGTGTAACATACTCCCCCCCTTATGATTCATCATCCCCGATGAACTAAGATATTATTCAAAAGCATAAAAAACAAAACTCTACATTTATTCTACACTCTTGAAAGTTTCAAGAATGTTTGATCGGTGCAATTTGGACATCAACTTGTCCATCACTCATGGCAGCGTGTTTCCTCTACTGAAACATGGCCTTTTGAGTAGGCAATGAGTTGCCATGCTGGGTACTAGAACTTTTGTTAGGACATTTATTTGCATAATGATTACCTTTACAAATAAAGCATCCTACTCTTGGCCCTCTTTTCTTCATGATTTTCTCATTCTTACTAACACCTTCACTAGCTCTGCTAGTGTCATCATACCTTGAGTTGTCTCTTTTCCAATCTCTTCTGAATTCCTTTTCATTGAAGCGAGATCTTTTCCCCTTTTTCTTTGTTGTATCTTGTGCAAATTCTTCCTTCTTAGGGGCAATCTTGTCAGGGACTTCAATTTCCTTCTTTTGCTCTTCTCCTTCACACTGATTGGAGTCTGCCTCAAGCTTTTGTTCCCGCTTAATGGCTTTTTCATACACAAGGTCCATTGTGGTTGGACCATGCATATCGACTTCACCTCCAATATTTTTGTTCAGTCCTAAGATGAATTTCCTAATTCGGAATCGTTCATCTTTATGATAGATAGGAACATATCAAAGAAGTCGAGTAAACTTCTCCCAATACTTGTTGACTGACATAGTCCCTTGCCTCAATTCTTGAAAGTCAGAGAATTTTTGGTCATAATAGAGCTGTGGCAACCATCGTTTGCGGAAAATCTCAACGAACTCCCCCCAAGTCAGCTTCCAAGAACTTATGTCAAGTTCTAGCTTTTTGTTAATCCACCAATTAGAGGCTTCACCTGCTAATTGGTATGCTCCCTACGCTGCCTTAGTTACCTCATCGTAGTTCCTTATTTCAAAATATTTTTCCATCTAGACCAACCAGATTTCAGCTTCATCGCCTCCTGCACTGCCATCAAACTTTGGCGGTATTATCTTTTTCATGTCACGAGAAAGCTCAGTAGAAATTATCTTCTTGTTTCTTTCAGCGGAGTTTGTTGGCAACTTTTCTCTCTCATGGTTGCGGTTTTCGCCTCGTCCATGAGACGAACTTTCACCTTCCATGTTGTCTATGTTCATTTCCTTCTCCAACTTTTCTTTCGTTCTTCCATTCTCCAGACTGGTTAATCTTGCCAAAATCAAGTCGATTGTTGCTTCCATACCAGTGGTTATTTGTTCCTCTTCATGACTTGTTCTGGGAATATTTATCGTCCTATCATACACTTTCACCATGATTTAAAAGTTCACTTAAACCTAAATGTTTAATACAAGTTAGCCTAATTAAACTTTTAACTATCTTTTGGAAAACATATAAGCATACATTCACAAGATTTTCATGCAAGTTTTGGTTTACCACTTTCGCTTATTGACTATAATATTTTGCACATTCGCTCAACCGAACGTTTCAAGTATGATCATGGTTTACGCAACCCTATCATTATTTTCTAAACTGAAATACCCTTTCAGGTTTCTAAGCAACTACTTGTCCACAATATATTATTTAAAATCAAATTCCTGTAAGTCAAGTTTTCCAAAAACGTTGATTACTTTGATGAGTTTATCCACTTAGAACATTATGTTAGTTCTACTAACATAATCAGATTGATCTGTCTTATGTTCTACCATTTTTCTCTGGAATCTAAAGAGAGTATGTATGTGCTACCAATGATGACATCCGGTCTTCATTTCCTGGTATAATAGACATTTCCTTGCCACATTCCGTGCCAGCCTCTTACGCTATCTTTTCCTAGGTTATAGTGGTTTCTCATCCAACAATTTCCTTTGTCGTTCTGATGTCCTAACTCTGACATTAATTCCCTTGTTTCATTCCCAAATTTTCATAGACTCGTAGTTGTCCTAATCAAATCCAAAAGTTCCCAACTCTTTATAACTATAGTTTGCAACTATTAAAGGTTATCTCTTTCCTTCTAATTCTCTTGTAGTCATAAAACTATTTTGTTGGATAAAGATATAATCTGGTTATTCATCCTAACCTTTCTGCCTAACCTGATTGCATTTACTTCCGCAATTCTAGGTGATATTTGTGTTGGGTGAAAATTATGTAATCAGCTTTTCGATAGATTACACAACTTGGACTTCAGCCACAGCTATGTGAGATGTAAATCTCTCCTCTCGGAAAGGGGAGGCGCCCTTCTTACTGCTAATAGAAGCAATAGTAAAACAAACAAATAATTACAAAATGTACACAAAACTTACGAAGTGGGGGGGATGTGTTACATTCATCCTTCTCTCTTTTTTCAGAGAAGATGTTTACAATGCTTCACTGTTGGAAGTTCACGATTCTTAACAACTTTAAACAATCAACTAGCAGTAATACCAATACCTCTATCTTGTCAAAGCAAAGCGTAGAGATACCAAAAGTAATTAACAATAAACAAATAAAGTAAAAGGGAAAGCTCACGAAGGCACAAAGTTGTTCCGTAGATTTTTCAATGGTGGATTTGTGAAGAGTGTATCGTTTGTCACGTTAGAAACATAAAGTCTTCTTAGACGCAGCAATTCCTCGAACAGCATGAACAATTACAAGCACAAAGTCTTGTAGATCATCCAACCAAATTATCAAAGAGCATGGACAATTACAAGCACAAAGTCTTGTAAATCATCCAACAATAGTATCCAAAGAACGTGAATAATTACAAGCACAAAGTCTTCTAGATTGTTCAACTGAAAGATAGACAAAAACACAAATGCAAATCTAAATAATAGATGCAACACAAAGTTTACATAAATTACTTAGAGTCCTTCAGATTCCATCACCTAATCACCACCAAATGAGATCAATTCATAAAAGTATCGAATCCAACACAAAGTCTAGTTTGCAATCCTCTTCTTTATTGATCAAATTTCATTCACAAAGTATGAACGCAAAGTTTCACAATTCTGCTTCAAAAAGGGCAGCACTTCGTTGCAAAATACTAAAGGATAAACTTTACAATGAAAATCCCTCACATTATATAGAAAGAGGGATGAGCAAAATTAGGAATCTAATTGAGAAAATTAAGGAAAGTTAGGTGAGCGATTTAAGGAGATCTCACCTAACTTGGACCAAAGTCAAAGTGTAATTTATTTTCAAAAGATTACATCTTCGAACTTGGTGTAATTACAATTTACAAAAAGACATTTAAGATGTCAGGAAATATTTACAAGATGCATAAAGGGATGCACTGGAAATGTCTAACACTGGAGATCAAGAACCTTCTTCATGTTTTTTTGCTTTGGGCGCGGAAGTCTTCATATTTCTTCTTGGCTCTCTTGCACAAACTTCTCGTCTGGACCAACGGTGTAATCCACAATGGTGTGAATTCTCGTGATCGATCTCACGGGAAATGAGTGAACCTTCTTGCACCTGTCAAGATGCGTTTTCAGGTTATCCAATGTGAGCCTTGTATCACAAATGACGTTCAGTGAGGCTTCTGAAAAGTCTGAACTGTCTATCAATTTCATGATGGCTTCTTTGTAGATCTGAGATATTTCTGTGGCTGGCAGGAAGATACGATTCTCCTCAAGAAGTTGACCGGGCAACTCTTTGATACCTTTCTCAAGAATAACACGATGTCCTTCGACATCTTCCTGTACCTGGTGGAGATCTTCCGTAAGAGATTGAATTACTTGAATTCGATGTTTCAAGGATTCCCTTACCTCAACGAACTTTTCTTTATCAGGAATTACCCCAACTTCCACCAATTTACTGAGCTTTACCTGCTTCATCTCTGACCACGCCAGCAGGCATTTTTCCATATCTCTGCACTCCTGGGAAAGTACACCTTTTTCTTTATCAAACTCTGTGGTGAGCTTGGCTAACAAGGTAGTTTTCTCATCCGCAGCAATTATGATCTGAGATCCGTGTTCTATGATCTTCTCAACAAAATCATACAACACTCTGCCTTTGGAGGCAAACTTCTCAGCTTTCTTGACAGCTGGGTCTTCAATACTTACCACTGTTAGTGGTTGTGCATTAGTTGGAGATCCTGCAAGTCTCTTTACAACAGTGGCATAATGCTCTACCCTTTGTTTGTACATATTGCGAGCTTGCTCTACTTTATCTAGTCTTCCAGCCAAGATATCCAATGTCACTTGCGCATCGGCCTTTGCACTTTCATTGGTAACCTTGCCAAGCTGGACTTTTGTCACCGTGTAGTTTTCCATATTGACATCACCTTCTTCATGCGGTGGTATGCCAATTTCCGCATACTTGTGACCAGACTTATCAATGTTTAGCCTTGAGTATACTTTTTCCTTTTTCTTCCCTTTAGCCTTGGGAAGGACTATCTCTTCGAGGTCGAGCTCCTCCGGATAAATCATTTGCTTCTTCCGCTTCGACACTTGAGATATTAGCCAAGGGGGAAGAAAGGAGGTGTGAACCTCTGGATTCACTATCAATTCAGTTGCCATTGCCACTTCTGAAGTTATTGTCACATCTGAAGTTACCATGGGTATCGTGACAATAGGAGAAGTATCTGTCATCATTGCTCCTGTAGTTTGCACATTGAGCTGATCACGCATTGACTCATTCATGAAACGATTGAATTCATTCTCAGAAGTGACATCATATGTTAGTGAAGACAGGCTAGGAATGGACGATGGAGGGCTTGATAGTATATCAACCGTATGAATGCTTGTCACTGAGGGAGTATCAAGCGGGGTTGATGCTGCAGGGATAGTGGATATCTCAACTGCAGGAATGCATGTGGTAGGAATAGGTGACGAAGGAACAGGAGGTGGAGGATTTCTTGAATTTGGAGGGGTATGAGGAACATTTGAAATCACAGGCGATGACGTTCTAGGAATTTCCTCAACTTCATTCTCAGGAGGAGAAGTAGTTCTTTCTTGATCATGCTCGAGTTCCTGTTGATCACCCTCGTGTCTTTCCGATTTTGGTTCACCTTCAAAATCACCTTCAGATCCTTCTTCAGACTCTTGCCCGCTTTCAGAAACCTCTTCTGCATCGGAGTCTACTTTTGCTGAGTCTTCATCTTCAGCGGATTGATCACTTGAAGTTCCTTCTTCATCAGAATCTATTTCCTCTGGAATAGACTTTTTACCCTTAGAGCGAGATGGATTAGATTCTGTGGTTTTTGTCTTTGGGACGGAATGGGTATCTTTCTTGCCAACAATAAACTTGATCCTGGAACCTCTTCGTGAAGAAGTGGGAACAGCTACCGATTTATTTTTGTCGCGGAGTTCTTGTTGTTGGCGAGCTTCTGCTTCGGATTCTTCTCCTTCCCGAGTCTGTTCTGAAACTTTTCATTTCATAACCATGCTTATATAACCATTCTGCAGTGTTGGCTAGGATTGGCTTCAATCTCTCTCTCATGCTGGTAATTTCTTTCCTAGACCATTGAATTGTAGGCAATGGCCTTTTAGCAATTCCTTGTTCATCATAGACAGCATTCATGATATCACCAGGATCTGCAAAATCCTCTGGTAGGTCAGCAATATCAAGGTCTCTGATCTACTGAATAGTCAACTTGCAATAGTCCATTTTGCGAATGGCTTCTTCATCTCTGCAATCAACCCAGATGTCTTCAAAACGGTACTTGTGATGATGAACCTTTTGTAATCTTTTTCTGACATCTCGGTAATCAAAATCAAACCTATACCTGTAGGTCTTGATTGTCATGATCTGCATTTCAGCATAAACAGACTTAGCCTTTTGTGCAGTTGGGATAGTATATCGGCCAATGGTCAGTGGGAACTTGAATCCACGCTTGTGGTTGCTTCTTCGTTCTTTTTGCACTGAAATCAACTGTCTGCATGTTTCCATGAGAACCCACTTATCCGAAGGATAACGTGGCAGCATGTAAGGACAGCCAGTGTAGCACCCTATTCTCAAGTAAGTAAACGTTGGGAATTGAAGAAATAGGCATCCAACTTTACTTACCACCTTATAAGCCTCATCAGATACTCTCCTTTCTTTCAAGAGCTGGATCAAAATTGAAAAGCAAAGGCGCAAAGAAAGCATCTGTGACCCGCCTGAAGTGATGAAAGCTTTCCTTCAGTTCCAGTTGATAGAAAAACTTGTATACAGGTACCATCATCCGATTCCCTTTTGTAGATAGACCTAGGAATTGTCTCATTACAACCACCACGTACACCAGGTAAGAAGTCATATAGAATTTCAATGTGGAAGGAGCATTGATTAGTTGTTCATGCATTTCATCACTAATCTGTTTGCCCCAGTCAATGTGCACCTTTTGTCTTCTTATGATCCTGATGTATTCATACATCCAATCATGAAAAGTGGACGATTCTGGCAAGCCTTTCACTCTGCTTAAAAATGTGATCATATCTTTGACGTCATCTTTGAAATCACTTCGCAGGAGTCCCTTTGGCCATCTGGAAACAAATGGTATAGGATTCTTCAACCATTGAGCATTTATCAGGTTTTTAGCCTTGTTGGGATCAGCATCAAAGACCTCTTGTGCTTTTTGTATAGAAATATCAATGTATTTTTCCATTTGAGGAACGTTAAACACAATGTCAAAGAAATCAAGGTCAAGTCTTAGAATCTCGTGCCCAGAAGAATCGATCACACTTCTACTTTCTCTGATGTAGTGAGACGCCACCTGAAGAACAAACTCCGTATTATGTGCAGCTATAGGGAACATTGCTACCAAATGCAAGTTACTATGTACAATTGCTCTCACTGGATCAGGAAGAGGCTTTGTCTCCGTTTGCTTCGCAAAATCAACCAAGTCCTGATGGACAACCTCTGTGTCTTTTATTTCTTCCACCTTGGAGACCACTACGGTTGGCAGAGAGACGCCTTGATATTTATACTTCATTTTGGCTTTTGCTCTTGAAGAAGACGGAGGTTTACCGACAGTCATCAGGAACAACTCAAACTTTGATCACTCAGACTTTGAAGATCTTTGAAAAGAGACTGCAAGGTGTTGACCCAGAACAAACATTAGTAGTTAGGTAGCATGGGGATGCGCGAAACGAGCAACGATGATGGGAAAGCGTGGAGCGGATGACAAGACACACAAAACGATGCACAAAATGGATGGAAAGAAGTCCAGGAGTAAATCAAGCGAGTTTGAAGTTCATCTGGAAAAAATTGTAAAAAGTGTAAGGGCGCTAAAATTCAGCGCCCTTACATTTTTGGAAATTTCAGTCTTTGATGCAGGGGCGCTGAAAAATAGCGCTCCTACATCTCAATGTTAGAAAAATATTTCAAAATGCAAGGGCGCACTTTTTTAGCGCCTCTACATCTAAAACATAGTTTTGGAAAACCGATGTAATGGAGCTTGAAAACGGCGCTTGGGATTTGCAAATTGTTTGTCTGTATGGAGTTGCAATTAGAATTCGTTTCATCACCATTGTAAATGTGTATAAGAGCTAAGGAAAACTTCTTACAAAACAAGAGATTCCTCAATGAGCTTGTGCCAAAACGTGATAGAAAGGGCGACAAGGAAAGATGTTAACACAAAAAACGTTGGAGTTAAATGCACGAAAAATGTGTTTGAAAACAAAACGCAAGAGTTCCATTGCATGAGGGCGAATGGAAAAACGTGAGAGCAAGAGGAGAATGCCACACAAAAACGCCATGAAAAGAAAGCAAGGGAAGAACAGACAAGACCAAAAGCGTGAATGGAGAGGAAGAATACGCGTGTGGGGATGAAAAATGCATGAAGAAAATGAAGGTAAGAATAAAAACACATGTAAATTGTTGGCATCAAATCTAACACCTCTGGAGTGCAGGTTTGTACGGACAACTATGTACACTACGCAATGAGTGCTCTTCAAATTAGGAGGGGAAGATCCCTCGTTGTGCTGGAATGCATGGAAAAGAAAAGTAATCTAAGTCCTATCTTTTTGTTCTCAGCTGGAAGAGGCACAAGGTTAAGAAAACCAAGAACGTTGCAGCTAAGGATTTTCTGGTTTCGCAGATCATTAACTACAACTAAGCTAACTACTTTAAATCTATCCAGTTTCCTCAAGAAAACAGAGCATGAGGAAATGGAGCAGGGATGATTATAGACGATAAACGTGTTTAAATTCTCTACTTGAAGGCAAGGTGGCGCATCTATCAGCTCAATCTAGACAAGTTTATTGGGCACAAAACAGATTTAAGAATTTACCAAGACAATCTTATGGAACCCTGTGTGGCATAACACTTGATCGAAATAGCAAAGTCTTCACAAAACAAATTTATCACCGTAATTTCAAACCCTATGTGGCATAACAATTGACCTCAATGGTAAAGATGTTCAAACAGATTTATCTAAACTATGGGAAGAATTTACCACGCCAATCTTATGAAACCCTATGTGGCATAACACTTGATCAAAGTAGTAAAGACTTCACAAAACAGATTTATCATCACAATCTCACGAAACCCTATGTGGCATAACACTTGATTGAAATGATAAAAGATTCACAAGACAGAAAGAATCCACCATTACAATTGCATGAAACCCTATGTGGCATAACACTTAATCGTAATAGCGAAGACACATGAACAAATACCAAAAGAGCAATATTGAGGGCAAGGTAGGCGCAGCATATATTTCTCTCTCAAGCAAAAGTTAATTACAAATGAGCAAAAACTCTTATTTATATACATCAAGGTGTAGGGAACATTAAAATCACCTTGTGTTAACTACAGTCTTTCAAATGCATGCAAGATTAATTATTAAACCCTAATGAAGTAAACTATACAGTTAACTGGAAAGCTACCATCAGTTAACTGGTACATTTAACCTAAATGGACCATGTGCAAGCATGCACGTCCTTATTTAAAGCAAAGTTAACTGAAAACCCTAACCCTAACTCCTGTGTTGATAATTCCAAGGACGAGATAAGCATATGTTAAGTCAGCAAGTGAACTCAAGACTGAAAGTCGAGTTAATTGCTGCTCATGACTCAATCCTCGAAATTAACTGCAGGTTCCAACTGGCAGATCACTCCATGTCATCTCGGTCTAACACTTCGACCAAGAACTCATCGATCTCTTTGTCATCTGGCACTTTGACGCTGCTCAAAACAACAGTCTGCTTCTTTAGTTCTCTGCCATTTTCTGTGATCGTGTGCATGCCATCTTTACATTCTTTAGTCGCCTTCTTGAAACTAGCTGAAATTACTGAAAATGTGATCAGAACCTCCATCAAGATATCACAAATATGCTTCTGAAACTCAGTTTGTACAACCTCGAGATCAACGTAGATACCATTTTCACGAAGATAATGGCACAAGATCTGAGTGACTTCGGCGGCTCCGTAAATGAAGTGGTGATCTCTATTCCTTTTGCAACTTAACGCTTCGTTGTCAGCTGCTCTGATGAAAACCTAAATTAAGACCGATTTGGTCTTGAATTTAGTCTAGTTGAACCGCCTTCTGAAAAACTTGCCCATTGACTGTGAACATGGCTATGTTCCGACAACTTTCTCCAGAAAGCTAAAATGCTCTGGACAAGGCTAAAAATACCCTGTCGGAAGATAATTTTCACCAAAAATTCTGAGACATGGGTTTTGTCCGGAAAATGATTCTAAGACAACCCACAACGTCAAAATTGTGAAAAAACGCCGTTTAGCCTAACATGCAAAGACTTTTCAGTCGAGAACTGCGGGGTTCTTAGAGCTTCCTGGGACAATTTTTCATGAGAAAATCTGGAACATGGGTTTTATGCACAACGGAATTCTGAACAAACCCAAATGATGTGATTTTCAAAAAGATGTGATTTTATCCCACATGCAAAGAGATCTTCGGAAAAAAGCACAGAGCTTCAGAATGAAGGCTGCGGGGCAATTTTCTCGAAAAAATCTAAGACATGGGTTTTGCTCTGATGCTGAAATATGCGAACCCGTGATGGTCGAAATATGTGTTGAATTTCTTTGACATGCGAAGAAAGTACCTAAGGTGAGAAATAGAAGAAATAAGACAGAAGATAGAAAGTTTTGCTTGTCTGCTTCTGAAAAATCTGCAAATCTCTTCTCTGGAACTTGATAAAACCTGCATGCAAAGTGAAAATAAAGTCTAGGATCGCCTTCCTCTGAACAATCTGAACTCGTTGCTATGAAGAACGCTGAATTCGGACACTTGTAGCACCTTTAGCTTGCTGGTCGCTCAAGAAGAATATGAGCTTCAGAGCAAAAGATGATGAAATAATGGACACCATTGCTGAAATACATAGATTTTCATCTTTGAAATTCGCACAAGGCAAGGAATCCATGAAAAGTGCGCTTGGCTTCTAATTGGACCTCATCTTAGTTAACTGAAACAAAGATAAGCTAAATAAGGTGCCATGCTTTAGGGTTTTCCCTTTTCAATCTTCAGTTAACAAATTCATGCGAATTTGACTTTAGTTGACAATTCTTGTTGAATTCGCCATCTTCACACTTGCTTTAAATTCACAATTTAGAACTAAAGCGTCCCTTTTGAGAACTCCAGTTGACAATATTTGTTGAAAAGAATTTGCCATCTTCATGCAATAAACAATATAAAAATAGCAACCCTTTTCAATCTTCAGTTGGCCTTCAAGAAGTGCGCCAACTTCACACTTATGCTTCAATATAATTCTAAAAATAACAACCCTTTTGGAACTAAAGTTGCCATTCCTTGAAAAGTGCGTAGCTTCACAAAACTATGCTTCATTATTTTAAACACTAAATATGGCGACCCTTTTCATGACTGAAGTTAACAACTTCATGCGCCATACTTCACTAATCTATGCTTCATCATTCATGCCATCCCTTCTAGAACTCAAGTTGACAAAAGGTGAAGCGCCAACTTCACAAAATCTTCACAATTGCAACCAAATTCGCCATGCATGTAAACTCCAGTTGACATTTACGAATAATCTTCAGTTAAGTGAACATGCAATCAAGTTAACTCTACATGCAAGATAGTTAACTGAACATGCAAACTAGTTAACTTGACATGCGAACTGAAAGATCACTCAACATGCCACTATATGAACTGAAGATGACAACCCAGAAATCGTTCAGTCTAACTGCAATCAGAACTCCAGTTAAGGTGTCCATTCAACTCTCTTTCGAAAATTCAACTTTGAACTCTCAAGCGAATTCCAGACTCAGCCAAATTTCATGAAAATTTAAGCTAAAACCTCTGCCAGGACCTCTGTTCATCCTCTGACACTGGTTGACTGACTTCTCCGATTGACTGGCTGACAGGTGCATTGCAGAGCTAAGTAAAAACTGATCAAAAGGTATCTTGAGACTGTGAACCATAAAACTGACATCTGAAGGCTCAAAAATCCAAGCGCCTTTTTCAAAAGCTGCGCTTTTTCTCAGACTTAGTCAAATTTTGACTTCTGCATCTCGAACGTAGGGAAAAACAAAATCCTTCATAACTTTCATTTTCTCAACTTTCAGGACTGGAACTCAGATTCACTGCGTAGCTGACATCATTCCGCATAACAACTGTAAAGGTACATTTCTCCAGAAAACATCATTTGAGGGGTGAAAAACAAGGGCGCCTTTTTGAAAAGTTGCTCTTTTTCCTCCAGACTTTTCCATTTCTGGAAATGACAAAAATAATATAAAAACTCCTACTGCGAGCTGCTGAGACATCTTCTGATTTGACGAAGACAGGCAACGGAAAGCTGAACGTAACACGGACACATTGAACATCTGGTATCATCAGAAAGAAAGCATTAAAGGCTTGAAAAGCTTAGGCGCCTTTCTCAAAATGTGCTCTTTTGCTTTTTCCTGACATTTTGACTAAGATTTGACCCCACGTTCGACCTCAGGTTCAAGCACTTCAGCAACTCAGATTCACCCACTGACGGATGCGTCGCGAAGTTCGAACAAATGTGAGATAAACATCTTGGGTGGCATTTAGCCAAAAACCTATATTTGGCACCTCAAAAAGATGGGCGCTTTTCTCCAGTGTTAGTCAATTCTCACTTTCGCCTCGTTTTGTGTTGTATCTTCCGTAACTGGAACAAAACAGGTCCGTTTGACAGGCTTGATAGCTCACTGCGAAGCTGACGTGATGCCGGACGAATGTCTACTGGAGGTGACAAACCCTAAAAACAGGATCAGGGCCCCTAAAAGATAGGGCGCCTATTTGAGAATGTGCTCCCTTCTCCAGAGATAGAAAATTTTGACGATTTCCGTTCAGATTTTCATTTTTCTTACATCTCTTCAGTAACGGACTGACATGACACTAACAACGACTCCATATTTGAAAACCCCAAAAACGACCTTCTGACAACACTTTAACAAGATTAAGACTCAATTAAGCAAAATGCCTTAGTGAAGCAAAAATTTTGGTTTTGGGTACAACATAAATCCTAAAACATATACAAAGGAACAAAAGAAAAAGGAGAGAAAGTAAAGAAAAAGACTTACCAAGAGAAAACGCGAAGATTGTTGGAGAGGAAATTCGCAATTCTCAAAAACGTGTTTGCAGTTTGAGGAGAACTCGCCCAGCATGAAGAGAGGAAGAACAAAGATCATAAACAATGAAAATGGTGAAATAAAACACTTTTAAGTAAAAGGGAAAATCGAAAACCTAACTCAAGTCGAGCAATAAATTTAGGCACGAAAAGTGGCACAATTGACGAAAAATGCGAAAATCATGAAGAAACGCGCCAGGGCCAGAAAAAGTTTAAGTGTGAGAAAAAAGTGTAATAGCGCACTTTTTTAGCGCTATTACATTTTTTGGAGAGTTCACTTTCATGCAGGGGCGCTAAAAATTAGCGCCCTTGCACTTTTCATACTTAGCCAAATTTTGACTTCAGAGCAGGAGCGCACTTTTTCAGTGCTATTGCATTTTTGGCAATTCACTAAGTACGAATAGTGAGACTTCGCGAAGGGGCTCATTTCGAAGATCTTCGCGAGGTGAACATAAGGGGATGCTCGAATTGACTAATCGAGGCTTTGGAACGCATTTTGAGGTGGCTTGAAAATCACTTCATTGTGCGTACTTGAACTTCACGAATCCTAGGAAACGAACAAGTTTCGTAGGGGGGTTATCCGTGGAACGAGCGCTGCTAGATTCCGTGATAACAATGGTAACATGCAGGAGCATTCAAGGCAGCTCGGCAAGGAGATTCGAAGAGGGACACGAGGACCCGAAGTTAATGCTGCAAAAGATCTTAAGGCTTCCCCTGAGAGCAACTCTTCACCGATATAGACAGCAGGGATACACTTGAATACAACATTAACTTCATTCAAAAGATCTAGGGGAGATTTTTCTGAAGTCTGATATTTTGTAAGCCCTAAGGGGGCCGACACTCTTTTGTATATAGGGCATTTTTGCCTTTTTGTTGTTAGTTCTTACTAGTATATTTTTCTGCTTTTGGAAACTTCTGAGAATCCTTAGAAGAAAATACTGGATTTTGTAACTCATTCAGAGCATAATATACAGAGTTTACCTTAATCATTGTGGATGATTCAAATTACCTTCTTGTTCTTGCAAGTGTCGTTCATTTCAGGTTAATGATCAAGTTATTTTGTGAATTTCTTTCATTCCTTTATAACTTTATCTTGTATTTCATGCCTTCCCTTGCAAAAAAGTATCATTATACAAATCACAAGCTGTGTTTATATAACTACACACGGATTCTAGCTTGTGAAATCCTTTTCCTTCTTGAAAATGTGTGAATCGAACATGTTTGTGAAATATTAATGACATGCTTACAGAATTTCATGTGTAATCTTATGGTCATTGTCAATTTTCAAGTGTAACCTAAGTACTCCATTGCTCTTATCAGCTCGGTGTATCACCATAGGATTTAATTTTCATTTTTATGCATTCTCCTTCTCCCTTTTCCTTACAAGATCAGTAGTTAGGTGACACCAAAGGAAGCTGGCCTTCTGCGGAGGTTGACCTCTGTCTATAAGTGACCCACAGCTTTAGAGTTCTTCCCATGTTGCACTAGATTGTTGAATTTTACATTCATCAGGGTGCAAAATCCCGGTGACAACAAAATCATCAGCTCGTCAATCAGAGTTGGCAGTCATCAGATGTCAAAGGCTGAACAAAGGGAAAAACAAGAGCTAAACCACAAAAGTCAAAAGCAAAGTAGAAAATATTAAAAAAATTCTAACTCTAGTAAAGTTGGGCGCCCCAACTAGCCATGGTCGCCCAAGCTTTTGATCCCTCAGATGCAGCTTTCAGGAGTTAGCATTCCCAAAAGACCCCTCTCAGAATCTTCTCAGCTCTGTAACGAGTCCAGCTGTCAATTCATCCGAGCTCCGGATCATCTGAAATGGCAAGATCATCTGAAGGAGAGGAGTTGATGAAGAAACCAAAAAATGGTTAAGTCTGGTTGAGATGGGCGCCCCTAGAGAGAATAGGCGCCCAAGATTTTGAAGCTTGAAAGGATAGATCTTGCAGTTGCAACCCCCATGATCACCTCATCAGATTTAGCCAAGCTATCCAACGAATCTGACGGTCAGTCGATCGGATCAGTGTAGCTTCCAGAATCCAGGATTCTTCAAAAGATCATAAGGAAATGGAGAAAGTGAAAAACACAGGAAAAATGGCTAACACTGTGAAGGTTGGGCGCCCCAGAAGGAGATGGGCACCCATGATTTTGGAGGATCAAATGAAGGTTTTAGCTAAAAGTTCCTTCAGAATGATCTTCTCAGATTCGATCAGGCTTCGCAATGAAACATTCAACTTGTCCATCAGATCAACCTGGAAGCCAAAGATCAAAATCAAAGTAGGGTTTCAAAGTTGAAAAAAGTTGAAAAACTTAAAAAGTGACTAAGTCTGGGAGAAGTTGGCACCTCTAGCCAAGAAGGGCGCCCAAAATATCATGCCTTAGTCAAAATTTTCAAAATTTCAAAGTTGCAAGATGAAGATGAATGTCCAAGTTCGATGAACAGGCAGATTTTAGGGTTTTGAAGATAAAAGCAAAAAGAAAGCAAGGTTTTCTCAAGCCTAAGGCTTATTTAAGAGGATTTTATCATTCAATTTTCATTATTGTTTGCAGGTGGCATCCAAGTTGAAGAGGAGCAGCAAACAAAGTTTTTCTTTTCAAGATTTGAGAGCCATAGCTTGCTGATTTTTCAAAAGTTCATCAATTTTCAGACCAGCAACCATAGTTGCGGGGAGACGCGTCTCCCCCCCTCTGAGACGCGTCTCCGAAACCGCACCAGTACCCAAAGACGCGATTTCGAGTTCGAAAACTTTTCTAAAGTCTCCCGCCGTCTCCCACGTCTCCGCATCCAAAAAAATCGCATCTCCCGCGAAGTCTCTGAAGTCTCCCGTCAAGTCCCATGCATTTTAAAGGTAAAACTATGTTAAAAATACATCAAACACATATTTTAAAGTGCGAGCCGTCATTTAGCACGCCACTGAGGAGCTTGTAGAGGTCGATGACAGAGAAAAGAGAGGAATTGAAGTCTAACGAATACACAGTAAGTGTTTTTTTCATTTTCGTTTTTGAATCTTTGAACTTTCGTTTTATTAATTTATTCAGTATTCACCATTCCGTCAAGAGTCTATTCATCATTTGGTATACCGTATTTTGATTTTCATTTAATATTTATTTGTTGACATTGTTCATTGTTGTATTTAGAATTTTTAAATTTTACAATCACCAGTAATCTCCACAAGGGCATTTCCCCTGTTTAAAATCGTGGCAGTATGCCACGATATTAAACAGGGGCAATGCCCTTGTGGAGATTACGAGTGATAAATATCAGTTATTGATCACCAATAATCTCCACAAGGGCATTGCCCCTATTTAAAATCGTGGTTGTATGCCACAATTTTAAATAGGGGCAATGCCCTTGTGGAGATTACTGGTGAATGGTGATCAATATCAGACTTGAGACTTCAGTTATCGATCTACAGGGCACCAAAAATTTAAGAAAAAATAGATAATGAAGAAAAAATTTAATGCCTTTGAGGCTACAGGTACTTGCCATGATTTTAAACAGGGGCAATGCCCTTGTGGAGATTACTGGTGAATAAAATATTAAAATGGCAGGCATGATGAGTTGATGACTGCCCTGTAGATAAAACAAATAAGTGAACACTGAATACTGAATAACAATCTAAAAAATAATAAAATTAAAATTTTTAAAATAGGCTCCTGGCTTGCACTGTAATAATGACTGAGTCATGGACTCAAGTCTCATGAGTATGCTGCCTAGAGATTACTCGTCTGTGGATGTGATTTGAATAATTTGATTATTTGTCTCTTACACAAAATGTCAAAAACTAAAAGCATGTACCATGGTCCATTTTAATTTTTAAATTTTTATGGCCTTCCTGATTTTGGATTCATTTTGAGTGTGCTACTGCTCATGATGTGTGCATTGTGCAATCTGAGTCATGGTTCATTTAAATAATTTCCTCAAAGACATGTCTTTTTTTGTTTCTTTTTTGATTTTTCATAACTTTAGCTACAGGCTACAGCCATTTCAATTTTTTATTTTTTTTCTGTTTCCTTTTTCATAACTTTAGCTACAGTCATTTGATTTCTAATCATAATGTTTTTTTGTTTTTCTTTTTGTGTAGAATCTGAATCATTGAATCAAGATGTCGAGTGGGGGAAACAAACAAGGCTTGTATCCGTTGTGGAAGTATGTTGATCGTGTTAAGTTGCCGAAGGGTTCAGGTAGAACAGCCACGATCTCATGCAAATTATGCCCAATGTCATGGCAAGGTACTTACACGAGGGTGAGGGCTCATTTTCTTCACCTACCTGGAAAAGGTGTTGATCCTTGTATAAATGAGGTGGAACGATATGAGGCTGTGAGGGATGAAGAAAGGGCTAATGGTAAAGTTTCTAATATGAGCTCTCACGCTTCAACAAACACTGCTGCAAATCAAAATTAGAATATCAATAGAGAGGCAGAGGTGGATGTGTCTTCAAGAGATGTAGCAGCAGAAAGTTCTCACAAGAGGCCACACATTGGTAGCTCAAACCCCATTGGCAAATTATTTGATGTGCAAGGTCGAGAAGCGGTTGATGCAGCAACTGCACGCTTCTTTTATGCCAATAGAATACCATTTAATGTTGCTCGATCACCTTTCTATACAAAGATGATCCAAGCAATCAACAATGCACCAGCTGGATATAGACCGCCTATGTATGAAAAGCTTCACACTACTCTAATTGATAAAGAAAAAATTCAATTAGAGCAACAAACTTCACCATTGAAAAGAGTGTGGGTTTCTGAAGGATGCAGCATTGTGATGGATGGGTGGACGGATACTAGAAACCGTCCACTACTTAATATCATGGTAACATGCAACAAAGGGCCTTATTTTTTGAAGGCATTGGATTGTTCGGGGCATGAAAAAAATGCAGAGCATCTTTATAGCCAGCTATGTGACGGCATTGAGGAGGTAGGGGCATCAAATGTAGTCCAAATTGTTACAGATGTTGCCCCTGTTTGTAAAGCAGCAGGCATGTTGGTGCAAAAGAAATATAAGCATATATTTTGGACACCATGTTGTGTGCATTCGTTGAATAATGCACTCAAAGATATTGGCAAGTTTGAGTGGGTTTCAGCTCTCATAGAAAAGGGCAGAAAAATTCAAATGTTTATATGCAACCATCACCAAACACAAGCTATTTATCGAAAATTTGCCAAGGTGGAGCTTCTCAAACCAGCTGATACAAGGTTTGCTTCTTATTTTATTCTTCTTCACCGTCTTTGTGAAGTGAAAGGTGCTTTGTGTTCCACGGTTGTTAGTGATGCATGGGCAGCTTGGAGGCAATCTACATCAAATGATGCAGTTGAGGTGAGAGGTATGATCCTTGATGACCGTTTTTGGGCTGATGTTAAATTTGTTGTGGACTTTATTCAGCCCATATGTGAGGTGATCAAATTTGCAGATTCAGACAAGCCATGTTTGGGGGAAATTTATGAAGAAATAGATTCCATGTGCGAAAGAATTAAGCAAATAACAGATGCAAAAGATCCTTCACTATATCCTTTGATAGAAGGTAAGTTACATGGAAGATGGAACAAACTTAACACACCTCTTCATTGTGCTGCCTATGCCTTAAATCCTAAATGGCATAATATAGAAGAGACCAATAAGAGGGCTCCATATGAGGATAGAGAGGTAATGAAGGGGTTTTGGGCTGCAATAAAAAAGATATATGGCCGAGGTGAGGAAGCATCAATTATAAGGAGTCAATGGAATAAGTTTTCACGTGGGCATGGTGACTTTTCTTCTGTGGAAGCTTTATATGATATGCGAGCAAAGAAAGACCCTATAGAGTGGTGGTGGAACCATGGAGGTGAAACACCTGAATTGCAATCATTTGCAATAAGATTACTCTCACAAGTAGCTAGCTCTTCATCTTGTGAGAGAAATTGGAGTACTTATGGTTTTATTCATTCACTAAAGAGGAACCGATTGGGGTCAAAGAAAGCAGAGAACCTGGTGTACATTCATAGCTCACTTCGCCTTCTCTCTCGTGTAGATCCTGCATACAATGAGGGTCCTTCAGCAAAATGGGACCAAATTTCACCTGATGAAGATGTTGCAGCCATAGTGGATGAAGTGGTTGAACCAGATGGCCTTATTGATTTACCCCCAGTTCTACTACCAGCAGAGGAACCTGAGTTAGAGAGTGATGAGTATTTGGAGAGCATCATAGCTGAGGACCTTGACATGGATGATATTGATGTGGTGTAGATGATATGAGATTCAGATATCAGATAGATTTCTGATTTTTGTTTTTTGTTTGCATATCAGCCAATCGAACTATCAATATTTTTGAATTTCAATATGTAATCGAATATGTAATGTCAAATGTCAAATGTGAACTTAGAAGTTGGAACTATGATTATGTAAACTTTACTACTGCTATTGTTTTGAAAGTTCAATGTCATTATATTTTCAGATTTTCTATATATTATTAATTTTTATATTAAAAAAAAAAAATGGCATCTCCAAGTACCCCCGTCTCCTATTTTCAAAAAAATGTCGTACCAGTACCGGTACCGATCTCCCATACCAATACCAGTACTAGTCTCGCGGCAACTATGCCAGCAACATAAGACCTTGCTTTTTCATGCTTTTTTCATCCCGAATATCAAATTTTTGAAGAAGGTGGTCAAGGTTTTCAATTTTTGGTGATCTGGGTCATCTGAGCTCATCATTCTGAAGAATTTTTGAAGAAATTTCTCAAATTGCAGCAGCTGTTTTTTCCTTGCATGTCAATGAAATCGTCAGAGTTTTCAAATTTTGATCATTTGGGTCCTCTCAAAACATTCTTCTGAAGAAAACCCATATCACAGCTTTTTTCAAGAAAAATTCAGATTCTAGGGTTTGCTACTTTTTCAATCAACCCTCAGTATTTTTCAAATATGATCAACTGGGTTCATTCTAAATCTTATTCTGAACAAAACCCAAGTGCCAGTTTTTTTCGTGAAAAATTGAAGAAATTAGGGTTTGCTGCTTTTTCAGTCTACACTCAAGATTTTTAAAAACGGGCGATCTGGGTTGTCTTGCAACAAAATTCTGAGCAAAACCCATATCTCAAAAAAAAATCAAAAAATTTGTCCCTTTGAAAAAGAAAAACCAACATTCTAAAAAAAGAAAGTTGCTCAAAACTTGTCTGAACCTAGGCAAGTTTACAGTCATTCTTCAAGGTTTTCAAAATGGAATACAGTCCCAATGATTTCAAGACCAAATCAACTCTCTACCACGACTTCATCAAAACAGTTGAGAAGGACTTGCATCACATCAAGCCAATGTTCGACTTACATGCTTTGGAGAGCGTGGTAACACTATAATCAGAAACCTAGGACACTCTGGAATCCTCGCAGCAGCATCAATTCCTATTTCAGTTCAGAGTTTGGAATTTGTAATCGCTTGCATCAAGCATTACAATCCAGCGACATAGGAGGTTCAATCAGTAGATGGCAGAATGATCTACAGTATGAAACCTGACACGATTGAAAAATGCTTCTCAATTCCACCTTGACCTAAAAATGTAACTATTTCTAAACGAGCATGTGAAAGGATATGGGAGATGCACAAGGACAAATACAGCAAGTAGATTGCGCAGAAATGGATGAAAGAAAAACATAAGACTCTGCTAAGTCACATTTCCATGATGTCAGCAAAGTTCGAGAAAGCGGCCAATGAGGTTGAAGATTTTCTGAGATCAATCGCAGATGGTGAAGAAATATTGGAAAAGCGCAACTTTGCTATTGATGGTATAGATGCACCTGACAGGGACACAGTTTCTTGCTTTTTAGTGGATGTGATCGAGATTTAAAGTGGCTTTAATCTAGAAGTTTTCTTTCTGCTTTCTTTCTATTCTTGGAACAATTCTTATCCATGCTTTGAATAAGAGAAAGAAGATAAAATGTAATAGTTGGCATTTCCTACTTTTCTTGCTTTCTTAAGTGTTAGATGTTATCTTCTTTTAGTTTTAGAAACAAAGCTTGCTTGCTGAGCAAGCCCTAGTTGTAAAAGCAAGGAGATTTTAGGGTTCCCTACTCCTCTACTTGCCTATAAATAGGAGCAGCCTTGCTCATTTATTTTGAACTATGTTTTTGATAACAAACGCTGAGCCTATAGTGCCTTCTATTGTATTCAGTGTTGTTCAATCGTGCTTATGATAGCAAATTTTTGAGTCTCTTTTAGCCAGCGAGTTGTTGTAGTTGTTGTCCTCTTTGTGTAAGAACAAGTTTGGAAGTCTCTTTTAGCTGCAAGTTCTTGTTCCGTGCATGCGTTTAGTGTAATCTTTGTTCCAAAAGTTTGAGAAATAAAGTCTTGAGCCTCTTTTGCCTTGATATAATGTCTCAGATTTTCGTTTATTGTGTTATACTTATATGATCTTTAATTTCAGCTCGCATTGAAAGTAAGTAGATGTATGTTGGAAGGAGAGATTATCTAAGTATTTTGTCAGAGAATCAAACTTTGTTCATTTCTATTTCTCTTGCTCTACATTTTACTTGAGATATTAGAAACATCATTAGCGTAGGTTAGTCATAGTTGAAGTTTTAAATCAGAAAATATCAGCTACGGTGTCTGAGTTTTATAAACCTTGTGCTCTAGCTGAACCAAAAAGATAGGCAAATTGGATTTAATTTACTTTCTTTCACACCATCAACAAGAGGGAGTTTTCGCTCCTAATTTGAAGAGCATTTTTACTGTGCATAGCTATCTGTTTCAAATTTGCATTCTAGAGGTGCGAATTTAAATGCCAACATTATGATACCCTGATCTCAAGTCTATTTTTGAAAAGTATCGAGCACCATGTAACTCATCTATCAGCTCATCAATCTTAGGGATAGGATATCTGTTTTTGATTGTTCTTTTGTTCAACAACCTGTAATCAATGCACATCCGCAAGGTGCCATCCTTTTTCTTAACCAAGACAACGAATGAAGCAAATGGTGACTTACTTGGCCTGATGTGACCCATAGCGAGCAACTCCTTAATGGTTTTCTCTATTTCATCCTTAAGCCACTTAAGGTGCCTATATGGTGTGACAATAATGAGCTTGGTGCTTTCCTCCAACTCAATTAGGTGCTCAATCCCTCTATCTGGAGGTCTACTGTAATGAACCGAACCATTTTTTTCCAATTTTTTTAATAACACATCAACCAAGAAGCACCCGTTAAGGTTAGCACAAACCCAAACCAACAGTTTGCAAGTAACTCTGCCAAGAATGCGCACTCAATCTCGAGATGAGAATGATGCTGTCATATGGCAAAAGGGGAGTTGTGACCTTTTTTCACACATCGCCCCATTGCAAATGGGGACTCCCTAATTTTGGCTTTGCTTTTCGTTTGTTTTGTCGTTGTCTCTCTTTTCTACTGTCTGTCTTTCCGGGATTGTGCCCGTCTCTGAGCCTAAACAAGTGAAAGTTGACCAAGTCTGAAAATTAGGGTTTCATCTTTCCTGGTCAATCTAAGGAGGAATGAAGTGAATAAATTGAAAACAGAGCTTAACATTGTTGTCGGCATGTTTCCAGCAGGCTCTCAGCAAATTTTCATCAGATTCTGAGGTACTTAGTATTTTTAGTAAGTGTGAAATTACAAGAAATTCGTTAGCATTTCTAAGATTCCAACAGTCACACGACATCCAGAGCACATCAAGTTACTTGCGTGCAAAATTTGAGCGAAAACAGACAACTTACTATTTTTAGCAGTTCAGCTTCCGAGACAAATTTCGGGGCTCAGATGCAGAGTTTTTCTTTGCATTTCGGCATATTCCTTCTGGGTTTTTCAAGACCTTCGCAATGGTATAACATGAAAAATGAGACGACAACTTTCAGAATTCATTCTTCCGAGGCTATTTTTAGGGTTTGCATGTCAAGGTTTCTTTTGCATGTCGGATGATTCCTAGTGGGTTTTTCGAGAGCTTCACAGTGGTATGACATGCAAACAGAGATAATCACTCAGTAAGGAACTTACTATTTTTAGCAGGTGTGTCTCGGCAGCCGCTTCCCAGCAGTTCAGAATCACGAGCTGATCGCAATGCAGCAGAAACGAGGACAAACATAGACCATTTGATACGCATGCAGAGCAAATTAGGGTTTCCAGCTTCGGAGCCTAAAAAGAGGGGTTAAAAGTCAGAATTTTCGAAAATCGATGTAAACCACCGCGATCAGCATCCTTCACGCTTTCTGCTGGTAAAATTTTGAGTCAAACAGAGCACTTACTATTTATAGTAAGTCAATTTGGAAACAGGCTAAAAATAGCAAGTTGGGTGCATGCGTTGATGTCGACAAGCAGGTCACGTGGTGAGGAGCGCCTCATTCAAATTTCAAGTTAATCGGAGCAGTGGAACTATCAGAAGTAGGCAGTTGCTATAAATAGCAAAACACGTCTAGAAATATGCTATTTTTAGCAAGTCAACCTGAAATGGCAATGTCTGCAGGGTAATGGAGTCACGAGGATCTAGTGTTCAAAATTTCAAATCGATCTGAGCTTCTGAGGTGTAAGAATTAAGAAGCTTACTATTTATAGTAAGGCATGGAGAAACTGGCAGGGACGAGAAAAAAAATGGTTAAGTGTTGATGTTCATCCCCCTCACATAGCAAAATGCGCCCTCAAGCACAAATGGCTGAGAAAATTTCTAAGTCAAGAACTTCATCCACCTGCCTAGGTAAAATGCGCCCATGAAGCAAGAAGTCAAGGAAAGTCAACAAATTTTATCCACCTCCTATGCCAAAATGCGCCCACCTTGAAGCATGAGAGTTAAAAAAATTTCTAAGTGTTGAATTCGTCCTTCTCACCCCCCAAAATGCGCCCATCCTGCAGCTAGGAGAAAATGCACCCAAAAAAGAAGTGAGTCAAAGCAGTCAACAGTTTTCATCCTGCTCCTATGGCAAAATGCGCCCAGCTCAAGGTCTCATGTTGCAAAATTTTCTAAGTGTAAGTTTTCATCCTCCTCCACTAGTAAAATGCGCCCATGCAAGAATAAGCTAGAAAAAGTCAAAGAGTCAACAGTTTTCATCCTCCTACTAGGCCTAAATGCGCCCAAAAGAGAGCATGTAAATGCGCCCAAAAGAGAGCATGTAAAGACAAGGAGAGAATATTCCAAGAGGTCAAGGCGTGGGAGGTTTCATCCTTCAAGCATGCCAAAATGCACCCAAAAGCAGCCATGTGAGGACAAAACAAAGGAAGATGAAGAGTCACTTGTTGGAGGCGTTTAAAGATTTCATCCTCCACATCATGCAAAATGCGCCCAAAGTTAGCAAGGGAAAACAGTCAAAGTTTGACGTTGGGAATTTGAAATCCCTCTCACCCTCTCAAATGCGCTAAAGGATAAAGTAAGAGGAAGTGATGCTAGACGTTGGAAACATGTTCTCCATGAGGTGTGGTGTGCGCCTAAGGTGATGAAAAAAAAAAAAAAAAAAATTTAAAAAATATGCTAGGCGTGGTAAAGCTAAATTTTCCCCTTCAAGTGTCAAATGCGCCCCAAGGTGGTGATGAATATTGCTAAGGCATTGGAGAATAAAATGCCTAGGTGTTAGAAAATGGTGCCAAGTGAAATGAAATGCTAGGCGTATCCTCTTGCACATGCTATTTGCGCTTAAGATGAAATACAAGCTGGTAAGTGATATAAAGATGTTGATGATAATTGCTAAGGCATTGGAAATTTTATGGAGAATAAAATACAAAGGATGAATAATACATGCCTAGGCGTTGAAATTGCCAGATGAAAAATAAAATAAGTTAAGTGTGATGTGCTTTCAAGAAATATTTTCTAAGAGAAGTCGATGAATTTTTCTCACCACTGGCAAGATGGATTGAAGAATGATCAAAAAAATGCTAAGTGATTCAAAAAATTTCTAAGGCACAAATATTTCCTCTAGAAAATACGCCTAGACTCTGAGGTGATAAGATTTTCCTGAAGTCCGAGTGAAGTTGCCAGTGATGAGGTCAGAAGGTGCCAACATTGCAGGATGAGTTAGAATTTCCAAGTCGGAGCAACAAGAAATCTTCACTGATATGAAGAACGGAATCAAATTTGTTAAAAAAATTATTCCAAGATGCAAAATTCAAGAAAATTAAATGAAACCGTTCGTTGTGCACCCATGAGTTCGACGCGTTCTGAAGGAAATTTTCTTCTGGGTATTGAAGATTATCGATGAGGAATGGATTTTAAGGTCTTCCACAGCTTGTCGAAGATTCTGTGATAAAGATTTTGATGGGCACTCAAATAATGAATTTTCTAAAGGGAAATTTGAAAATTTTTCTAAGGCATGAAGAATTTGAACGCGAAGTTGGCTAGTGAAAATGACGAGCCCTTGAAGATTAGAGCGTGAGAATCCTGGTAAGAAAGTTGAATTTATATTATGAAATGTTCTAATTCTCTTCTCCTTGCTTGTTTTGCAGGAGAAATGTTGAAGCCAGAGCACGATGACTTGAAGAGGTGAAGCACGATGATATTACAACCTTCGGAGGAAGATAAAGTTTTGAGTTTCACATGAAGGAAGAAAAGTTGCAAGAAATGGCTAAGTGTTGGAGTTTCTCCTCAAGAATCCAATGTGCACCCAACACAGTCAGACGGATGGCAAGCGGAAATGATCTAGTCCAAGACTGAAAATCCTTCACATTCAAGAGTGGAAGTTCGAGCAAGATCGAAGAACAATGTCAAGAAGGAGATCAAGAGCAGTCGAACTCCAGATTCTATTAAATTTTATTATCTGAGGAGGCAATCTTAAAGACTCTTTTACCCTCCTCCAAGTGATCAACAGAATTGGCTGAACACGAAGATCGAGAACAATGTGAACGCGTTTCAAGGATGGAATCTTCTAGAAGGATGGTGGACATTAATGGCTCATTTATTACCCTACTCTCCTTTGTGGCGGTTTTTAGGGAGAATCTTGTTTAGGGCTGAGGTGGCACAATCTGGGCCATCCAGCCGATTGTAATCTGAGCCGTCCGTTGGACTTGGCCAACTATAAAAGGGGGAGTCCCCCTCATTTGTAACTCAGTAGACAGTAGAGAAGATTAGAATAGACATAGAGTAGAGGGACAACTTAGAAGTAGCTTAGTATAGATTGATAGTGTAGTTTGAAGAAGAGGGAAAGTTTTCCCTTTGAAAACTTTGTAAGAAATTGTTGTGAACACTCTCTCAATAAAAGAGTTTTTCATTGATGGTGAATTTCGTCTTTGTTGTGAGTAGCTAGCAAGGTTTCTTCGTCCTTCCGATTCAAATGGTAGCGTAAAATAGTTCAAAGTAGTATAATTCCATGCAAGTAGATGTTAGCTGTGAAATGTGGTGTTTGATCTAAACAACTTCATCTATCCATACCACTAGTGTATTTGCTGATGGTGAATGCGCCTTGTGTGGTCAACTGGAAACGTTTGGGCCTAACTTCAATCACAGTTTGAATGGTGGTATGCGTCGTTGTGATGGTATCTTCATGTCAAATGGTGGTTTGAACATCTTTAGTCATCTCCCCTAAAGATTGCACCGACTCCGTGGAAGCTGTCCGAGGTGAGGCAAAGCAAAGTTTGGTTGAAGCTTGTGAAGATTGATCGCCATATCCCACCCTTAGAATAGATTTAGACTCTCTAAACCCTACCCCATTTCAATTCAGTACTTTCTGGTTAGAATAGGTAACTCGCGCTTCATAGACAAATCTTTCGAGCATTTGAATTCCTTTCTCCGCTGCTGAACAATTCCGTAAGTCCCCTTGAAATACCAGCAAATCACATCGAGCCAACTGAGCCTATTCGCACTGAAAGAAACTTGGAGTTGAACGCATGAACTTTCTTGCAATCTTAGCGTGCGGAATACTTTGATCAAGAGAGAATAGGGAAGCCGTTGGCAACTTTATTCTGCGTTGATGCGGTCACGAAAAACACATCAACAGGTCGTCAGTATCAATTGGAAAGAAGTAAAATGTTGAAAGTAAGCTCAACGCCTAGAATGTGCTTTCCAACCCAAGGTGGGAATGGAGCTACCATAAGGTGGAGATACTAAGAAAGGAAAGTACATAGCAAATGATAATGCTATAAGTAACTCAACGCCTAGAATGTGCTTTCCATCCCAAGGTGGAAATGGAGCTACCATAAGGCGGAGATACCAAGGAATTACAATGCAACTCAGAATGTAAATAGGCGGCAAGCCAGCCTCTTCCACTTATTTAGCGGGAAGTACAATAAAGTAAGAGAAAGATAGAGAGGAGAATTGTTGATAGTACTACTAATCAGCTTACAATATGTTAGAATGCTTTCCAAAGCCTAGTAATCCAAGTTCTTCAATGCTGCAATAATTTGTAAGACTTCCTCAATGCTTGACAAACCTCTCTGGACTCGAACTCCTCACAAATCTGCATTTATCTATGATTGGTATAACAGACCAGCAACTGAAATAAAGCAATCAGCAACCCTAGAACCCACCAAAATACTCACAACTCACTCAATACTTGCTGGAATGACATGAGACTTGATGCAAACAAAAGCTATAATGATGGCAATGAAGACAAGACAAAGAAACAACTAACAAATTGAAGTATTTTTTTTTCTAAACATTTTCCAGGCAAAACATAATGGTACGGCCCCAAGAAATGTTCTACCAACAAGATAAAATCCAAAACACCTCTAAAAATTCTGAAAACTTGCAAGGAGGGGCGCCCCTAGTAGGGAAAGAGATTGGAGAAATACCCAGAACAATACAAAAATCCTACAATGAGATATGAATAAAAATCTATTTCAGCAAACCCCTAATCAGCAAATGCAAAACTCACAAATCTCTAAAATCTTCAACCTTGATGCTCTATCTGCTAGTCTGGAAGAGAAGCAGTCTCTGAAAACTTAGCTAGGTGCTATCTTTCAAGCACGAAACCAAGAGAAATAACTAGGAGGTATGCATTCCTCAAAGTAAGCTCTGAAAGTATTTCAGCAGCATAACAGTATGATAAGCAACAATAGATAATCCAATTGAAGGCCAAGTCTCTTATTTATAACTTTTCTGTCTCCAAATTCAAATCTTCTTTTCCCTTCAATTAGGGTGCCTAAATGAAATTCACTTTTCACCTTTTCTCCAAATTTCATTTGCATTTCATTTCCAACCCATATGTAGAAATATAATTTAATAAAATGCAAATATATCACTAAAAGGCATCCAATATAGACTTAAGTGAAATATTCAATAACTTGCAAATATTTCACTAAAAGATTTAAGTGAAATATTTAATTAAACTCAAATGTCTCCAAGCTAGGTGTCCCCTTTTGCCTTAGCACATATTTCACTTAAATATTAATTCATCAAATAAGGCCCCCAAAATGTTTAATTAATAAACATTATAAAAATCACTTATCTCTCCAAATCGTCCTCCATGCTTTAGCCAAATATTTTTCACTTAAAACATTATTTTTCATCAAATATCAAACTTGCCAAAATAATCACCTCAAATGCTGGAGACCACTGCTCAAGCTAACTGGTCAGAAATAGCCATTGCATTGAACTGTTGAACTGCTGCTAAAAATAGCACTGCCAAAAATAGTACTTACTAAAAATAGCATACTGTTAAAAATAGTAAGTTGTTCCAAACTCATTTTCTCCACATTTTGAGTAGCCGTCGCAACTTACTAAAAATAGTAAGTCCAAAAAGTCATCTGATTTAGTTGCATGTCACACCATCGCGAATCTCTCTGAAAACCTAGAAGGAATCCAAAAGCCAAATTGGAAAACTCCAACATGCAAGCCTCCAAAAGGCAGCCTAGAACGCAAGTCAATATCCTATCATGCATGTTACCTCATTGCAAAGCACTCCAAAAACCTAGAAAGCTTCACTAGACATGCGTTAGAAACTCTTGCATGCAAGACCTCAAAACCTCCTCTGAAAGTGGAAACCCTAATTTTCATTTTAGCTTTAGCCTACGAGTTTCTGGAAATAGGCTAAATTCAAACGAAGAGTGTAGGGCTAAATTGGGGACATTACATCTACCTAGTGGAATTTCATTGAATACCTTCCCGTGCTTAATCCTCAACTCTTGAATATTTGGATGATAGACTGGTTTTTGTTGCTCCCCTTGTGTTGGCATTAAGACACAACCTGTTGCCCACTCAACCATGTCATGCCGCATAAGTCTTTCCATCCCCCTGATTGATATCATCTTGCAACTGGTATCTCTGATAGCCTTTAGCATATGAGTTTTCCCATCCACCTTAAATCTCATCTCCATCTGCTGAAGATTGAGGGTGAATTCACCAATGTCGTGAAGCCACTTCATCCCTAACACCATATCGGTATCTCCCATGTTAACCACATAAAAATCTGCCTTGAATTCAAAGTTTTTCAAATGCATGGGAAGATCCGGAATCATCCTATCACACTTAAGTGTGTATCCATCAACAACCTTGACCCTTATGCCTTCAAACTCCTCAGTGCGAATCCCACGTTTTTCAACCAACCTAGCATCGATGAAGTTATGTGTGGCACCCGCATCAAGCAGAGTGATGAATCTCTGTCCCACTAAGACACCACGTATTTTGAAGGATCCTTCACGCTGAATGCTAGTGAGGTGTGCTTCTTGAAGCTTAATTTCTGCTTCACTCTCTTCCTTTTCCTTTTCTATCTCATGTTCTGTCTCGGATTCCTCATGATCGCTTTGCTGGTCTGATTTTTTAGATTCGGAATCCTCATAGAAAGCCCACATTATTCTATTTGCCTTACCCTTAGGTCTCAAAGGGCAATCGTGCTTTGCATCGTAAGGCCCTTTACAATAGAAGCACAACTTCTTGCGCAAATCATTAAGTGTCTCCATATCCATGGGCACTGCTGATTTCCTTTTTTCATCTCGTTTTTCCTTCTTTTTGGAAAATGATTTGTTTTCCTTATATGAAGAAGAGCCCTTTGATGAGAACTTGCTTTGTGGAGTGGCAAGTTCCATATTCCTTGCCTTTTTCATTGCTTCTTGCAACCATGGTGGGTCAAATGCCTTTATCCACCCTCTAAGTGGTTCCAGTAGACCCTCAATGAATAAAACTACCAATCTCCTTTCAATAATGTTAGGCACCATCACTGATAATCTCTAAAATTTGGCAACATATGCTTCCAAGGTTCCATGTTGCTTCAATTGTGCCAATTCTTGAAATCTCACCTCAAGATCCTTAAAATCAAATCTTTCTATCAACCTATTGGTGAATTCCTCATATGTGTGAATAAGGTTATGGCCAAGAGTGACCAAACCGTGATACCACCATTTGTGAGCAACTCCCTCCAGGTGTAGTGTAGCAAATTTGATAACATCCTCTTTGGGCATTGGTCTCAATGAAAGATAGTTGTCTAACTTTTGCACCCATGACCTGGCTGTACATTCTCCACTCCCATCAAAATGGGCCAAAGTCACCTTCCCAAGAGCTTGTTGATAATCCGTTCTTACTAGAGCACGGTGATCATTTCTTCCTCCATTTCTCCTATTCCTGTGATTCATGAACTGATCAAAAGTCCATTGGTCTCTGAGATCAGGAGGTAGGGTGTTATTCTCCATGTCAGCTTTCCTTGCATCATCCCCAAATGGTACTGTAGCCTCTACCTGTGGTTGTTCCTCCCTTGGAGTGAAAGTGGGAAAAAGAGGTCTAGAGGCTGATCCTCTAGTGTTTGTTGTTCTATCTCTTCCATTGACCTCTCTATTATTGCCATTAACGCCACTATTTTCTCCTATGTGATTGTTTTGATTTTGGGGTTGATTCTGATTTTGAGCTGCTTGTTGATCCATTCTTGCTAGCAAGTGTGTCATCATATCAATCATTCCATCAAAAATTTTCTCTATTCTAGCTTCCCTTTCATCCATAGTTTGCCTAATATTGTCTAACATGTTTTCAACTGTTTCACCAATACCTTCAACTGCTTTACCTGATTGCCTCAAAACCTTTGAAAAGGTATCTGCCTTTGGAGTTGGTGGAAACTGAAATTGTTTACTTTTTGATTGACTTCTGGTGTATGGTCTATTTTCTCTATCACACATCTGACAACTTAAATCACAAGATGGCAGGAAACTGCTCTGATACCACTATAATATCCCTTGCAACTTCTGATCTAAAGTTTAGCTCTCAAGGAATATCTTAAGGGTTACCAAAATGTAAAACAAAGATCTTGGTTACTATGACCTAACACTTTAGAACTTTTCACCTAAAGGAGAGGGATAGACCAAAATGTCAATGTTCACACTTCTTAAACCACTCTAGAAAATTCCCTTCAAATCTGGCCTAAGTTTGCCTCAAGGAATTTTGTAAAACACTTCGCTTGCAACCTTTTAACTATTTGTTTCTAAGTTTTCAGTTTGGTTGCTTGTCTTCAATTGGTATCGAATAATAGCTATACAATGATCTAAATGATAATGCAATTCTTTTTGTCTTTTCGAATGCAAATACATGAACTACTACATAAGAAATGTGCACCTACAGCCAAGTAGCATTTTTACAAACACTTGGCATACATACTCTAGAGCTAAACAATATGAGCATTACATCCA
Source organism: Sequoia sempervirens (assembly GCA_007258455.2). Taxonomy (NCBI): domain Eukaryota; kingdom Viridiplantae; phylum Streptophyta; class Pinopsida; order Cupressales; family Cupressaceae; genus Sequoia; species Sequoia sempervirens. Next base: position 180,778 of record VDFB02071736.1, read on the forward strand.
CAACTAATATGCAACTTATTCCTCCATTATTGAATGCAATTCTCTAGCACAATGCTAGTGCAAATTAGCCAAGACTCTTGGCTTTACAAATTTATGTAATTTTCTGAAATCTGAGTACAATAGCAGCAGCAAGTAAACATTTATAGTTGCTCAAAATTGTATGCAAACAATATATAGAACCTGGTTATGAAGTCTCCTATGCTAGAGGAAGAAGATCATCCAAGAATTGATGCCAAGTACCCTTCACTCAAGCTAAATCAAACTCTTGAAGTAGCTGCCCCTATTTTGATGTAATGTGCTGATAATAAATAATTGCAGCCTCTAAGCGTCCTCCTTAAGCATCAATATTAATTGTTATACTCTCCAAATTGAAGCGCCCTCACTTGAAGAAGAAATCACTGCAATCCCAAGCCTCCAAGAATGAAATCGTGGCCCTTCAAGTATGCAGATATAAGATTGGAATTATATCAGATCTCTGTTCTTTATATCAGACCTCACTTGAAGAAGAAATCGCTGCAATCCCAAGCCTCCAAGAATGAAATCGTGGCCCTTCAAGTATGCAGATATAAGATTGGAATTATATCAGACCTCTGTTCTATCTTCTTTCAAAAATGTCTTCTATGCTACCAATCGATGCAAGTGTGACCTCCACTAATATCTATAGCTGATATGCAACAACTCCTAATCGAACCAACACAAAATTGGCCTTTGGCCACAAATTTTGGCACAATGAGAAGTCTGAAGTAACTTCTCCAATCAGCTGCAACTCTTCAGTAGATAGTTTCACTACCTCAATTATGCAAATCAATGGGATACTTTGTACCCAAAGACCTCCAATGTTGACTCTAGAAACCCTAGACTCCTCCAACAAACATTACCAAAATCAATCATCAAAAATATCCAGCATAAACACAAATGAGCCCCTTAAGTTCCTTTTATACTTTTCTTGTGAGAACTCAAACACTTTCCTTGCCAATGTGAGATAAAAGAAATATTTCCCTTCTAATTTTATTTTAAGTGAATTTATGATATAATATTTTATTTAGTCACTTTAATTAAATTAAGTATAAAGTCACCTTTTAACTTTCAATTTATTTGATGACTTAATAAATAATTAACTTAATTAATTTCTCCTTATTTCTCCACTTAGCCTTCAGAGAATAAAGGATAAGAAATCACACTGAAATGGCTACAATAAAGGGGACATTACAGAATTCACAGTTGAGACGTGTAAGTGCCCCAAATGGTGATGCAGTCAACAACCTCGTGGAGGGGTTAATTGCCTGAAATCAGGGCCAGTGAACTTCAGATCAGGACATCCCACCCTTTTCAGGATAGACATCAGACACAACAATTAACTCGATGCTTCTTTCCGAGTTAACTCGTTCCACATTTCATGCTATGTATGTCTTGGAATCATCAATTTACAGTTGGAGTTCTCATTTAGTTTTCATTTCAATAAGGATTTGCATGTTGCACATGTCCATTTAGTTTAGTCTTGTTTCAGTTAACTGATGGTAGTTTTCCAGTTAACTGCATAGTTTCATTCATTTAGGGTTTAGCAACAAGATCTTGCGTGCTTGCAAGACTGTAGTTGACTCAAGGTGATTTTAGGGTTCCCTACACCTTTGATGTCTATAAATAAGACCTCTTTACTCATTTGTAATTAACTTTTGCACGTAATAGTAATATATGTTGCGCCACCTTGCCTGAAATATTGTTCTCTATCTGTTCACGAGCTTTTGCTATGATAATAAATGGTTGCGCCACCTTGCCTGAATGTTATTATTATGGTATTTGTTCATCTTAGTTAAATATAGTGGCTAGTTTGATCGTTTATTGTATGCGTGTCTCGCCAATGCAATTTGTTGTCCTAGTTGGCTATTCTATGTTGTGATTAATAGTTGTTCTTTCAATCTACGCCTCGGATAGAGGTTCCTCCTCCTTGGAAATTTGGAAAGAAGAATTATCATTTAAGTGTTGTTGCTAATAAGCTTGTTGCATATCTACGCCTCGGATAGGGGTTCCTCCTCCTTGGAAATTTAGTAATTGAGCTTATCGTTTGATGTCGTGCCTAATAAACTTCATTTCAGCCTACGCCTCGAATAGGGGTCCCTCCTCCTTGGAAATCATGTTGTAAAGTTTATCGTATAAAACATTTCTGCTCCTTTTTCCTCATGCTTTGTTTTCTTGAGGAGATTGGATAGATTAAAAGCATTTAATTTAGTTGTAGTTGAGATCTGCAAAACCAGAGAAAACCCATAGCTGCAACGTTCTTGGTTTCCTTAACCTTGTGCCTCTTCCAGCTGAGCCAAAAAGATAGGATTTAGAATTCTTTTTAACGCATATCAGCAAAAGAGGGAGTTTCCCCTCCTAATTTGAAGAGCAGTAATTACACACTGTGCATAGCTGTCCATACCAACTCGCACTCCAGAGGTGCTAATTGTTACGCCAACACTTTATAGGTTTATATTTGTTTGAATTAGAACTAGACTTAGGCAATTTTAAGTTCACATACATGTAGTACTCTACTTGTGTTATTGTATGTAATATTTATGCTACTAGGATCCCTGATCTGACTTGGAGTCAACTATAGAGCTTTTGACACAATCCTTTTTCATTTCTTTCAAATTAAAAATAAAAAAATGATGTTCCTTGCATTTCCCTGAAAATTTTGATCACCATTCCATGAAAGAATCCTTTTTTATTAACTGTAATTAACTAGCATTCCAGAAATGGCGTGACCATGTTATGCACTTATGTTATTCACTCAATTATAGTCTTGACAGTGACTGATTAACACATTTAATTATATAACTTGGAGTCCTAATAAATATTTTTGTAGTTCGTTTTCTTTATCTAGAAGAGTTAAAAGTGCTAAACTGTAACCTTCTTCTTCAGTGTTTGTTTATATTTACTTACAAACATTTGAAGCAAGAGAAAAATTGGTGTACATAGTAACTAAATCCACTTGGGACAATGCTTACAGGAATCCTTCTTACTGGGGAAGGGTTTGCTTCATTTCCACCCCTGATGGTGAGAATTGTGGACTGGTAAAGAACCTGGCTGTGACATGCCTTATAAGCTTGCATACAGCTCAAGATCCCATATTTGATATCTTATATCAATGTGGAATTACACCAGTCGGTCAATTATCAGCATCAAATTCATATGGCGCGGCAAAAATTTTCATCAATGGAGATTGGGTGGGAATCTGTCATGATCCTGATTCGCTTGTGAAGAAATTGCGAGATCTTCGTCGGAAGCTCCGTATCCATCCTCACGTAAGTCTTCAACCACAGACATTGTCTTTTTCATTTAAAAAAGTTCTTAGAAGTGGTAGTTTGCTACAATACTAGAATGTGGTTCCAAGGGAATTTGAAAATGGTTTTGCAAGCATAAATCTTGAAGATGGGGTCTAATATCTGCAATGCTTCTATTGAAATGAAAAAGGGTCTTTCAAAATTATTGTTCTTGCTTCTCCTTCTCCCTATGCAAATAAAGAAAACTTATTGCCAAGGTTTTGAAGTTCTCTATACAACAACTTCCCTCTGTGTTGTCTCTTTGTGTCATTATGTTGTGCAAGGTTCTATTCTTTAGAAGCTTTGTTGTCATTGCATTTACCATATCATTTGAATAAAAAAGAAACACATCAGATGATCTGTTTTACTATTTTTTATTGTAATTTTATTTTCCTCTGTGGATGAGGGGAATACACACAACTGTTCAAGTGAAAAGATGATTTGCAACTTCAAGATCTGATAGCTTTTTATGACTGCAAATAGATCAAATTGCTTAATATTTTCAGTTCCCTGGTGATATTAAACACCTTTTACACTGTCCTGTGCGTTGACATCTTTAAGTAACTTGTCTACAAAGTAGCTACGAACTTAGCAAAAAATAAAAAACTAGCAAGCATCAGTCGGCCAGTTTTGGATCTTGTGAAATTGTTAACCATTTTGCAACTAAAACCATTTTTATCCAATATAGAAAAAATAGAAAACATGTTTGGTAATATTATTGCATAGCAGGAGAATTAAAATAGGAATATTTATAATTGGCATACAATTAGACAAAGACAAAGCAAGATCATTTTTATAGGGTTTTTAGTCCAATATTACTTGAACTTTAAATCTCAAAAGGGATACTGGTCAAACTATCATAAATATTAAATGTCACTATTGCTGTCTAGTTTGGAAATATGCCTGCACATGGTGTTGCACCAACACCAAATATTATGGCAACCTAAATAGGCATATCCACAGTTTATAGTACCTAGAGATGGATATATCTAATGCAGAAAACAGGATAGTCTTGTGGTGCTTCCTCAAACCCTACAATTTTTCTTCACAGTTGTCCAAAACTGTTGTTATCTGATGTTTGTTGAATGCAAAATGCAAACATTTTTTCTGACTACATGTCTGGGGACCTAAGCTGATAGGTCTCGTCACATTTGAACTGTGTTGATTTCAATTCATAGAAGAAATGTTTGAAAATCATAGAAGATGAACAACTTCCTTTTCCTATTATGGTGGATTATTTAGTTTTTGATTGGTGAGCGAGGTTTTACGTACTCCTTAGTATAATGGGTACTTTCATTGGATTAACACAAACAGAGCTTGCCCAAATGCTCCTGTGGGGAATTGAACGTATGCCTTCATTGTAGTAATTGATTAATGCCTGCTGGATTTACTATGATGAATGCCATTAGGAGAGATTGAACCTATGCCTTCATTGTAATAATGCTCCATGTTAATCATTGAGTAATGCCTACTAGATTTACTATGATGGATTAATTACAAGAACCAAAGTCACAAGGGACCAGTGAGATTGAAAGCATAGGTAGCTGAAGTGTTTCGTAGGCCAATTAGAGAAAATTAGTATGAGACCATCAAACCGTTGTGTTGTGGTGATGGTTTGGGGAGTCCAATGAAGGACATCCTTGGACCACGTGACCCACAAAGCTGCACAACAATGGACACACAAACACAGTCAATGCACAGCATGAAAACAACAGTATTTTATTTTACTTTGTTTCCTTCAAATGAGGAAAAGTCCAAAAATTACATGCATTACATTACTATTGGCAGATCACAGACTTCTACTACTTGTATTATTACCATAGTTCCAAAATGGACGAGTTTCACTGCCTATGCCATGATTCAAATTTGCTGACAAGCTACAAATCTCTGCTTGAACCAAACCGGTTCCTTCTATCATTTATCCTGTATTCTTCCCTCTTTCTCAGCCTGGAGGATATACTGCTATCCCTCAAACAATCTTCTCTCAATAGGTTACACACACTGCACTGGAAGATGAAAAGGCACTGTCCAAAAATGACCATTTATAGTCAAAACTGCCGCTGTTCTTTTCTTTTCTTTTTTGTGATTTTTCTGTTAGACGCATCAACTATTTGACCTTCTATTCTCTTGGATTATGATTAACTGACAAGAAGGTAAAAGACTTAATTTTGGGAATTTAAAATGATTTATGCCTTTTCAAATCATTAAAAATCATTAACACAGCTACTGAATGTTTTGCTACACTGTTGCTCAGTTATCTCTCAAGAATGCTGATTATTTTAATCCAAATAAACCCCCACTAGATCTAATAATTAACTAAAGGTCAAAAACAACCCTTGGAAGTATTATCATACCCAGATCAGACCTCCGGCACTGATAAAAAGTGCCAAAACAGTAAAAATAAGGGCTGTAACAGTCCTATCGTCAGCAGATATATGCAATTTCTAGCTGCTATAACTTTTGCATATGGACTTGAAACAAAGAGCCATTTTTTTCATTTTTTTTTTTAAATTGCACTACTTTTAGAGAGGAATCAAACCATGCATTTTATTTCCAATTTAGATGGCATATGAAGACTTTTCCTTGGCCTGCAGCAGTCCTGTTATTTGCATGCTGAACATTTCTTCTTTTTTAATATTTATGCCCAGCATAAAGTGCATCCAAAATAATAAAGTACTTTAATGAATTGAAACCAGTTTGAATGATGCAACAAAGACTTCCAAATGCCTTTCCTCCACTCATGAACTCGTGAGTGACATACTCATTGAGACATTCACCATATTGTTGAAACTTGAAAGTAATGATAATCACTTAACAAAATGACTTGAGCGAAAGACTTATTTCCAGATGACCCGTAGCATGTTTCAACACACCTATAGCAGTTTCTGACACACCTATAGCAGCCAACGCAACACATGTAGCAACTCATAGATGACCTATAGCAACCTATTGTATGCCAACAGCATGACATGTAGCACAATTGCAGGTAGGTCTATGGCTTAAGGGAAACCTGTAGCAGCCTTCCAAGTATGCATGTTGACAAAAACCTTCCAGACAAATCAACCAAACTAAAGGAAACAGATTATTTTATTTAAACATGACCTATTATTATTTTTGGGTGATGCAAGAATATTGGTGGACCTAGATGCTCCTACATCACATTGCCTTCCGTAGTTATCCATTCATCTTTCGAATATAGTATTCCATCATTATTTACAAACCATTTTGGACTCAATAATTCTAGTCTGAGGGTTGGTTCTCCCACATATAAATTGAGACAACCTTGAAAATTGAAATAGAGGAAACTGATTATTTTATTTAAGCATGACCTATTACTATTTCTGGGTGATGCAAGATTATTGTTGGACCAAGATGCTCCTACATCACATTGCCTTCCATAGTTGTCCATTCATCTTTCAATAATAGTATTCTATCATTATTTACAAACCATTACTAATACTAGTATGAGGGGTGGTTCTGCCACATATATAAATATGTTGTACCCAAACCAAATTTTTTGCTTCATCAAGGCATTTTGCTTAAAAGAGTCTAAACCTTGCTACAATGATGTCAAAAACAGTTTTTGGGCAATATCAAGCATGGACTTTGGTCAGTGTTGTGTCAGTCAAAAGCAGTACCTGTTGATCAAAACCTGAATCGGGGACTCAGAACGAGGCATTTCACGATGGAGGAGCATTTCACGATGATAATTATACCTTTGCATGGTCATTTTAGTGACCAAGACAAAGATTTTAGTGATCAATTTATGAGGACTTCTCAGGAAAAAGCAAAATTGCGCCCCTGTAGAGCAAGGGCACCCTTCTCCTTGAAGGTCCAGATCTTGTGGCATGTGCTCATAAACACAATCAATCTCTTCAGAATTAGCCTAGTTATCCGTGAGCTATCCTACGAGGTTATCCGAGGTTTGTAGCTCCGGTAACTGACATTGGAAGCTAAGGTTCAGGAGATTGAAGATTGCAAAAGCTTGTCAGTTTTCAACTTTTGCGCCCCTGTAGCTCAGAGGCGCCCTTCTTTAAAAGGGTCTAGATTCTGGCATTCCTGCCTGTTGCTGCATTTAATCTCTTCATGACTAGTCTGGCTATCCGACGAGCTATTGAATGCAGACATCCGAAACCCAGAGCTCCGGCAGTCAAGATCAGAAGATGAGGTTACGAGGAGGTTTCACATCATGGAAAGTTCTCAAATGATAAAATTGTGTCCCTGTAGCTCAGGGGTGCCCTTTAAAATGATCCCTGAGATGATGAGTTTGCAGATAAGGTCTTCTTGACATCTATGCTACTCTAGTCTGGTTTCGCAATGCACCAGTCAGCCAGTCAATCCAATTTTCTGAGAGATCGTGGTAGAGATTCTACTAGGCACGTAAATCAGCAGGTGGAGTAACATGAAACATACATTGTAGCCTTTGTAGGCCAGGGGCGCCCAACCTTTAGGCCTGTCAAATGGGGTTATTTGCTTCCAAAGTCTTCACGGGACTTGTGCACAATTACTCCAGCTATCCAATGAGCCCAGCCGTCAGCCTTCGGGATTTGGAAAATGCTCGTACGTGCGAGGTCTTTGCAAAATACTAAAAAATGAAGACATCTTGAAAAATGGCAAGTCTGGTCGTATATTCCATTTTGGGAAAGGCACCCTTCTTTTTGAGGTCTTAGAAGTAGTTTTCTTGCTTCGTTGCCTCCAGAGACATCTCTCGTAGGTCCTTCTAGCTACGCGTTGAGACAGACGGTGCTTGAATCAAGTTACCCCAGCTCCCGATATCAGAAGTCAAAGTAGAGCATCTAGTTGAGATTTGTACTTTTATCAAAATGGTGTTTTAGCCTTTTCAAGACAGGGGCGTGTTGATGTGTTTTTCGTGACCGCACCAAACAGCGAAACAAAGTTTCCCAACGGATACCCTATTCCCTCTTGAACAAAGTATTCAACATGCTAAGATTGCGAGTAAGATCATGTTTTCAACTCCAAGGTTCCTTAAATGCGAATAGGCTCAGTTTGGTTGATGTGTTTTGCTGTGTTCTTACGAGGGGACTTACGCAATTGTTCAGACTTCTCACAGTTAGCAGCTGATATATGATTTGAAGGGGGTTTCTTGCGCGTATGATTTGGCAATGTGGTTCGTTCTCCTAAAACTAATCAGAAATGTGCTGAAAGTAAAAGGGTATAGGGCCTAAGAAATTTATACTCTAGTCTAAATGCAAGATATGTGGGATTCAGTTTTGGTAGACTTCAACCAAATTTCACCTAGCCTCACGTCGGACAGCTTCAGCGAAATCGGTGCAATCTTCAAGGGAATAGCAAAAGGTTTTCAAATTATGATTTAGCATACATACACCATCACGACGACGCATATAAGCATACAAATCACAATCGAAGTTAGATTCAAGATAATCTCCAGTTGACCACGCAAGGCAAACTTATCATCAACAAGTTGCTAGTGGTATGGAATAAAGAAGCTACCTCAACAAAAATACCACACATCAAAGTAAACTAATTGCATGAAATTAAGCTACTTGGATCCAAAAGGAAGAAGAGACCTTGCTAGCTGTTCATGACAAGACGAATTCCACCATCAATGAAAAGATCTATTATCATGAAAAGTATTACACAACAATCTCCTCAAAAGTTTTCAAAGGGAAAACTTTCTTTCTTCTCCACACTATGCAAAATGTCTACAATGCTCTACTATACTCTACTCTCTAGCTCTAGCTCCAATGCTAATGTCCAATCTTATGTCCTAATCTGATGATACAAATGAGGGGGACTCCCCCTTTATATAGCTATCCAAGTCCCAAAAGACAGCTAGGGTTACAATTAATAGAGTGGCCAGAATCGTGCCACCTCAGCCCTAACCCTAAAAACTGCCAGAATAGGGAGTGGTACATTAAATGAATCAAAGATTCCCACTCACTCCCAAAATAGTAAAAGTAATAAATGTCCACATTCAGTCTTCTAGAAGATCCTCGTCCAATAGTGCGTTCCCACTTGCCTTCTCTCTGACTGCCAACTCAACAAATCTGCCAAGTACAGCCTCAACTTCCTGAACCGAAATGGGTGGAACACAATCTAACTGAAACTCTAACACCGTGACTGAATGCTCGTGCCTTGTACAAGATTTTCTCCAAGCAATCAAGGAGTCCTGCGTGTTCTAGATCAAAGTGGAGAAAGTAGCAGTATTCTCGAAATCATCTTGCACAAAGGTTTTAACATCTGCAAAGAAAGGCACCAGCAAACCCCTCAAATTATCAAAATTAACTTCATCCGGATTCAGCCGCCTAGCAAATATGGCCTCAAAAGTGTTCTGAACTCCATCTATGATATTGGCCATAGCCTTATGTACTCTAGCTGAATCCACCTGTGCCGCATCGAAGAAGCCACGCCCTGTGATCGCCGAAGAATACCACCGAGAGAAATCATATCGGTCATTCTCATGAATGACACCTCCATCAATCAGCAATTGCAATGGCACATGCCTCAGTGCCTCAAGACGTTGGATCACCTTACTCTGATAGATGGAGGCATCGCCCCAAGCATGATCAACCGCCTCCATCCGTGCCAAAATACCAGAGGCTTGCTGAAAAGCAGAAGCAAGATCCTCCATAAACTTCTCAGTCTCGGCACGAACTCCCGTGACCCACTTGTCCGCCTCTTGTGCCATTTTTCCTAACTCCATCAAGCCGCTGATCGACTCTCTAGGTATCTCTGCTGGAGGTTCTATCACTGGAAGATCCTGCCCTCGAGAACGAGACAACTGCTAAACATATCCTATTAAAGCTTTGTGTTCTCTTTTCAACTTCTTATACTTCCCTTCTTTCTTGAATAATCTATCCTTGAGGGCAAGGAAGGAGTTATCACACTCCTCCACAATCTGCGCACCAGTGGGACGTCCCAAGTCTAAAGTGGTGACCACATAATCCTCAGGAACTGCTTCATTCCGGTCACACTCAACTTGTGGCACAGCTACATGAAGGGTACGGGAACCATCCTCATCTGTGGAGATCTTTGAAAATTTTCTTGCTTTCTTCTTCGGTGGAGGTGCACTGATCCGGTTCAAGAACTCCTCCATCTCAACTGCTGGATCAATTTCCTCACTAGGGCTTCTTCTCATTCTTTCCTTAAGCCAATCAGGCACATCATACTGTATGTCAAAGGGCTGCTGCTCCTGTGCCTCTACTTGTCTGACTTGTTCAACCTCTTCATCATTCTGGCGAGGCTCATCGTCCTCAAGTGGCTGAGTATCACCTGACACTATATCATCATCATCGTTCATGGCCACATCTAACTCTTGCTGAAACTGAGGGTCAGTAATAGTCCCCTCATCATCATGCTGATCGATCCTAACAGGTATGTTGGCACTCTGGCCAACGGACTCCCTCCGTGGAGGCTGAATATCATCTTGCACTACTTGCACCTGATTCAATGCAATCCTTTGATCAGCAAATAAGGATACCTCCTGTATACTTGGAGAACGTGTCTCCAATGGTGTTGCAACTGTAATTCGTGGAGGCTCTGGCTGAATAGGTTCTTGTCGAACTATTTCCTTTTTTCTGGACTCTGGGCCTCGTGTAATCTGCTTCTTTCTGCCAGTGGTGGGCGTCCTGTGATCTCCCATCATATTGTAAGTCAAGGCAATTGACCTACTCTTCAATCTGTATACTCGCCTATCAACCCATGCTCTAGTAAATGTCATAACTGGGATAGAGAGAGTATCTAAATCTGCAACTTCGGGCTCTGACGAATCAGGAGGTGGAAGTGGAGTATCTCTAACTGCTGCATAATCTGGATGGACAACATCCATATCTTCGTTCACCTGGTCCGGAACTGGCACTACCTCACACTCCCTTATCAGAGTAATCGGCAACCGGGAAAACATTCTCTTCCTTACTTCAATTTCATCAGCTGCATCAGCCCAATAGTCTTCAATGGTGGCCTTATGTTTAAATTCTTCTGACAACACCCACTTGATGTTATGATGTGGGTCATAGTGTTGTCGACTAGTGTGGTATGAAAAATGATAAAACTGAAGTTCACTTTCAGCCTCCCTAGCTGCCTGTATCGAAGGACACACCTCATCCGAGTTGCCCATGACAATTGGAAATTCTACTCCTCCCTTTTTCTTCTTCTTTTGTATTTTATCAAAGGCCAGCAACTGTCTAGATATCTCTAGCATCAATATTCTATCTATCGGGTACTTAGGCAGCCTATAAGGGTATGATGAGAAACCTTGCAGCCTAATGTAAGAAAATCTCGGAAACTGTATGAACCAGCACCCATACCTCTCGATTAACTCCTGGGCATCTCTAGAGATTCTGTGATGCAACCGCTCCTGAAGCAACCTCGTAATATACATGGTGAATGAATCGTTGACACGCTTGTAGTGAGTTGTGCTCGATAGGTGCAACTGTGGACAAGCATCATATATCTTAAACTGGTGAGAGCCACAACCGACAGGTTCCTTGTAAGAGATCCCCCTGTACTTCGTCATCCGTGCCAACATATAGATGATGTAGGAGCTCATGTAAAATGTCTTCGTTCTCTTCAAGATCAGGAGCTGCTCATGTAGATTATCACTTATCATCTCGGCCCAATTCACATAGTCTTTTCCTTCTAGCACCAGGTTGATGTAGTAAAACATCCAAGGCTCAAAAATAAATGACTGTGCACAGCCTCCAACCCGACTCAGCATCATGATGAGATCACAGTACTCTTGCTTCAAGTCGTCCGCTATGATCTGTTTTGGCAACTTCGTTCGAGAAGGCTTAGGAGTGCTCATCCAGTGGGTGTTAATTGTATCCATGCATCTTTCGAAAGCAGAAGCATACATCCGCTCCGCTCGTTCCCTCGATTTGTAAATCATGTTCCTGTGCACCGGGATCCCGAAAGCTTCACCAATGGCTGCTGGAGGTTGGGTGAAAATTATGTAATCAACTTTCGACAGATTACACAACTTGGACTTCAGCCACAGCCTATGTGAGATGTGAATCTCTCCTCTAAAGGGAGGCTCTCTTACCGCTAAGAGAAACAATAGTAAATCACACAAGTAATTACAAAATGTACACGTAATTCACGGAGTGGGGGTGTGTTACATTCATCCTTCTCTCTTTAGAGAGAAGATGTTTACAATGCTTCACGGTTGGAAGTTCCAATTCTTGATAACTGAAACTAACAACTAGCAGTAATGCCAATATCTCTATCTCGTCAAAGCGAAGCGTAGAGATACCAGAAGTAATCAACAACAAACAAAAGAAAATAAATGGGAAAGCTCACGAAGGCACAAAGTCGTTCCGTAGCTTTATCAATGTCGGATCTGCATAAACGTACCGTTTGCTACGTTAGAAGCACAAAGTCTTCTTAGACGCAACAATTCTTCGAACAGCATGAACGATTACAAGCACAAAGTCTTGTAGATCATCCAACCAAAATGTCAACGAGCACGAACGATTACAAGCACAAAGTCTTGTAGATCTTTCGACAAAGTATCCAAGAGAATGAATAATTATAAGCACAAAGTCTCATAGATTATCCAACAAGAACATGCATGAGCATGAATGATTATAAGCGCAAAGTCTTATAGATCACTCAACCAATGATAAACAAAATAACAATGCAATCTAAATAATAAATGTAACACAAAGTTTACATCAACCACTTAGAGTCTTTCAGATTCCTCGAACTAATCACTACCAAATCGAATCAACTTACAAAAGTATCGAATCCAACACAAAGTTTGGCTTGCAATCCTTTCCTTTATTGATTGAATCTCATTCACAAAATATGAACGCAAAGTTTCACAAGTTTGCTTACAAAAGGGCAGCACTTCGTTGCAAAAGGCTAAAAGATAATTTACAATGAAAATCCCTCACATTATATAGAAAGAGGGATGAGCAAAAGAAGGAAAGAGATTGAGAAAATCAGGGAGAGTTAGGTGAGCGATTTTAGGAGATCTCACCTAACTTTGACCAAAGTCAAAGTGTAATTTGTTTTCAAAATATTACATCTTTGGACTTGGTGTAATTACAATTTACAATAAGACATTCAAAAATGTCGAGAAATATTTACAAGATGCATAATGGGATGCACCGAAATGTCTAACACTGGAGAACAGGAAGCTTCTTCATGTTTCTTTGCTTGGGCGCGGAGTCTTCATACTTCTTCCTGGTCTCCTGCATGAACTTTTTATTTGGATGAACCAAGATCAAAGGACATCACCTTCGGGATCCCTTGACGAGATCTGGAGAGAAACTGCAAGGATGGTGAATCAACAGGCGTTAGCAGAAAAAGTAGCATTGGGAAGCGTGGAGCGGATGACAAGGCACGCAAAACGATGCGGGAGTGAAGAAATGGGGTTCGGAATGGAAACAGAGCAATTTTGAAGAAACTAGGTTAAAAACTGCCAAAAATGTAAAGGTGCTAAAATTCAGCACCATTGTACAAAAAATGACTAAGTCTGGAAGAAAAGTGTAAAGGTGCTAAAATTTAGCTCCATCGCACAAAAAATGACTAAGTCTGGAAGAAAAGTGTAAAGGTGCTAAAATTCAGCTCCATTGCACAAAAAATGACTAAGTCAGGAAAAAGATTGTGAAAAGTGTAAGGGCGCTAAAATTCAGCGCCCTTACATTTTTGGAGATTTCAGTCTTTGATGCAGGGGCGCTAAATTTTAGCGCCCTTGCACTTTTCAGAGTTAGAATTTATTTCAACATGTCAGAGCGCTAAATTTTAGCGCTTCTGCATCTGAGACATGATTTTGGAAAACGGATGTAATGGTGAATGAAAATGGCGCTCGGGGTTTGCAAAGTATTTGTCTGCATAGAGTTGCAATCGAAATTGGAGAATAAAGAGAAAGCAAGGGTAACAACTTACAAAGATGAAACACGAAAAACGCTGGAGAGGGATGTCGAAAAGCTCAAAAAACGTATTTGCAGTTTGAAGAAAACTCGCCCAGCATGAAGAGAGGAAGAACTAAAATCATAAACAATGAAAATGGCGAACTAAAACACTTTCAAGTGAAAGAGAAAATCGAAAACCTAACTAAAGTCGAGCAATAAATTTAGGCACGAAAAGTGGCACGATTGACGAAAGACGCGAAAATATGAAGAAACGTGCCAGGGCCAAAAAAGTTTAAGTGTCAGAAAAAGTGTAATGGCGCTAAAATTTAGAGCTATTACATTTTGGAAAAAATTCACTTTCATGCAGGGGCGCTAAATTTTAGCGCCCTTGCACTTTTCAGACTTAGCCAAATTTTGGCTTTCAGAGCAGGAGCGCACTTTTTCAGAGCCACTGCATTTTTCGCAATTCGCTAAGTACGAACAGTGAGACTTCGCGAAGGAGCTCGTTTCGAAGGTCTTCGCGAGGCGAACGTGGGGGAATGCTCGAATTGACTATTTGAGACTTTGGAACGCATTTCGAGGTGGCTTGAAAATCACTTCGTTATGCGTACTTGAACTTCACGAATCCTAGGAAACAGACAAGTTTCGTAGGGGGGTTATCCGTGGAACGAGCGCTGCTAGATTCCGTGATAACACGGAGTAAGATTGGCAAGCACTTGGCCATCTGGTGACATGATCGACCGGTGTTCCTTCTCGTAGCAATTAGCACACTCCATCATCAACTCCGAGCATTGAATGGCTGGCGGGAAACCAGCAGCTGCATATAGTCCACTTCGGACAATGTTGTGCGAAGTGACCGAAGCCCGATGACTTCCAATTCCAAACATCCTGTTCTTGAAGGTTTCCAGGTTGACGGAGCCCAGGTTGGTGTCTGTCAACTTGCCCAGCTTTGAAATGAACTTTGATTCTGGCATGAATGTTTTACTCAGCTTCTTGATCACAGCCTGTCTGGAGGTACCATTGTCTTTTCTAGTCGTCCTTGCCTCAACCATCTGCAAACAATAAACGTTTATCAGCAATTTATAAAATAAAATATGACACTGTGTAGGGGCTGTAGTCAACTTCAAGAACATTTCCAATTTGCAAACCTCAGCTTCTTCTCTTGAATTTCAACACTTAGAAAAGTTTCTAAGTAAATTTTAGTGACTTCAATCTGCAACAACTCCAATCAGCAATTTGAACTTTTATAGCTTTGTATCTTATATCAGCAATCAGCAATCAACCAATTTGCACTTTGAAGACTCTCAGCAATTCACTTCACTTCAAGGCGTCCCTCTTATCACTGGCAACTTCAATAAGTCAAGCTCCGGTAATCAGCAATACAAGCAAATTCGCACTTAGCCTGGCAACTTCAGCGACAAATCAGACTTTGGCAATCTGCAAGTGCGTCCCCCTTGACTTCAGCAAAGGCACTTCTCAGCAATTCAAGGCGTCCTTCTTATCACTCAGCAAACTTAAGCTTCAACAAACAAAGGCGTCCCTCCCAGCAGCCTCAGCAAACTCCAGACTTCGAACTTCTCAAGCAACAACTCACTGCAACACTTCACTTAGAGCAAATTCGACTTCTTCAGCTGTGAAAACAAGTGAGAAACTTATCCATTTTATAGCTAAAATTCGAATTCTAGAAGAAGTTAATTTTAGCCAGTGCATTAAATCTCCACTACTCCATTTCAAAAATTTGAATTCTCCCTCTCTGGTATTTCTGACACTTGTCTCCAGTCGTCGGGAATCTTGTTCTTCTAGAAACTTGACTTTGACTGGCGTCTTTGAATTCATTTTTGAAAATTTAATTTAAATCCATCCTTTTTAATTCACCAGCCGGAGCTCTGTCACTTGAATTTGAATTCAACTTCTCCTCTGTTCTGAAAAATTCATCCTCGAAGAATTCAATCAAAATTATCCAGGCAACTGACTTCAGATTCATCATTCGAAGAAGATTCATCTTGAAAGCACATTTTATTCATCTTTGCCTTAGAAAATTTTAAATTCTCCCTTAGGAAAATTCACAATTTGAGTACTGATCAAATTCTTCACTGACAAAGTGTCGGCGAAGTTCGGAAGACTTGGAAATCCATCTATCATTGCGAATGTTCAGTACCCAGAAGAAAATTTTCTTCAGAACGCTTCGAATCCATGGGTACCCAACGAACGGGTTCATTTAATTTTTTGAAATTTGAACCTTAGAAAATACCATTTAAATTCATTCTTCGCCTGTGATCATTCTGTGTTGCTCTGACTTGGAAAACTTGAATTCATCCTGCATCTCTGACTTCATCATTGAGAAAAGTTGCCGGTGCTTCGAAAAATTTCATCACCTTGAGCTCCAGGCATATTTTCTAAGAAGAAAATATTTGCCTTAGAAAAATATTTTAAATCATCACACGTTGAGAATTTGCCTTAGAGAAAATTTTATCTGTTTCATTTGCCAGTGTTGGGAAATTTCAACTTCACTTAGAAAATTTTTATTCGCCTAGCATATTTTTTATTTCTCACTTCACTCCATATTTGAAAATATTTATCTAAAAAAACCGACGCCTAGGCAAATTCTCCAACACTTAGAAAATATTTTATTCTTACTTGAGGCGCCTAGCTCATTTAGCGTTTTATTTCACACCTAGGAAAATATTTTCTAACACATACCACTTTCAACACCTAGCAAGTTTGTTTTGACTTCACACGCCTTAGAAAATTTTTCTAACACCTTAGAACTCCCATTACCCTTGGCACATATAACACACTTGAGAGAAGATCACGCCACACACATTAGACTTGAAGAGGAAAAAAAATCACGCCCTAGGAAATTTTTGTGTTCACCACGCCTTTTCACTCACCTTCCACCTTATTTACCACCTCCATTCACCTTTTACATCTCAATGTGGGCGCATTTGAGCATGTCAGAGGGATGACCTTTCAACTTCATTTTTTTGTCTTGACATGCACTAGTTTTGGCGCATTTCACCCCTTGAGGAGGACGACTTCTTTGACTTGTTGACCCTCTTCCATCTTGAGCGCATTTTTATGTAGGAGAAGGATAAAGCATGTTGACTTGTTGACTTATTCCCCCTTTGGGCGCATTTAGACATAGCTGGTGGATAAACTTTTTCCCACGCCTTTGGGTGACTCTTCACCTTCTATTTTTCGTCTTGACATGGCCTTGTTTGGGCGCATTTTGCCTATGGAGGAGGACGAAATTGTTTGACTCCTTTGACCTCTCCAGCTTTGGGCGCATTCTTGTGTAGCTAAAGGATAGACTTGGGCGCATTCTTGTGTAGCTAAAGGATAAAACCGTTTGACTTTGCTTTGACCAATTTGCTTTGGGCGCATTCTTGTGTAGCTGAAGGATAGGCGCATTTAGAGGGGTGAGGAGGATATCTTTCATGCCTTAGAAAATTTTTCAACCTTCTTGGGCTTCCCTTGGGCGCATTTTGGCCTGTGTGAAGGATGAACTCACACTTAGAAATTTTTATGCCTCCTTACTCATCTGGGCGCATTTTGCCATAGCAACTGGATGAAGCTCCAGACTTAGAACTTTTTCCTCATTTTTCGCCAGCTTACGTGCCCTGCTATTTATAGTAAGTCTTCTCAATTTTGCACCTCTGGAGCTCGGAACGACTTGAAATTTTACACACAGCATCCTTATCACCTCGTTGTTCTGTTGACACTGCCATTTTTAGTCACCCTGCTATTTTTAGCATGTTTCGGTGGTGATTTACTATAAATAGTAACCTCTTGCTTCTGATAGCTCCATTGCTCCGATTGATCTGAAATTTTAATGAGGCGCTCCTCACCACGCGACCTGTTGGCTGACATCGACGCATGCATTTGATTTACTATTTTTAGCCAGTTTCCAAATTGACTTACTATAAATAGTAAGTGCTCCGTTCGACTTCAAATTTTACCAGCAGAATAGCCTTGAAGGACGCTGATCGCGGTGGTTTACACCGGTTTTCGAAAATTTTGACCTTTTATGCCTATTTTTAGGCTCCGAAGCTAGAAACCCCAATTCGTTCTGCATGCGATCAAATGATATTTGTTTGTCTCTGTTTCGTGGCAATCACGATCAGCTTCGTGAATCTGAACTGCTGGGAGGCGGCTGCCGGGACACACCTGCTAAAAATAGCAAGTTCCTTACTGAGTGAGAATCTTCGTTTGCATGTCACACCATCACGAAGCTCTCGAAAAACCCATCAGGAATCATCCGACATGCAAAAGAAACCCTGACATGCAAACCCTAAAAATAGCCTCAGAAGACTGAATTCTGAAAGTGGTCGTCTCGTTTTGCATGTTACATCGTTGCGGAGGTCTTGAAAAACCCAGAAGGAATATCTAGACATGCAAAGAAAAACTCTGCATCTGAACCCTGAAATTCGTGCCGGAAGCCGGACTGCTAAAAATAGTAAGTTGTCTGTTTTCGCTCAAATTATGCACGCAAGCGGCCTGATATGCTCTGAATGCCGTGTGACTGTCGGAATCTCAAAATAGCTGACAGATTGCCTGTAATTGTGCAGTTACTAAAAATAGTAAGTACCTCAGAATCTGATGAAATTTGGTTGGAAGTCTGCTGGAAGCAGACTAACACAAACGTTAAGCTCAATTTTCAATTTACTGACTTTATTTGCCCTTGGACTGACCAGAAACGACGAAACCCTAATTTCAGACTTGGCCAATTTCACATTTAAACTCACTGACGGGCGCAACCCCGAAAGGCGGACATCAGAAAAGAGACAGAGCGAGAGAGAGAGAGAAGAAAACCCAAGCCAAAAGACCGGAATGGAGCAAAAATTAGGGGGTCCCCATCTTGAATGGGGCGATGTGTGAAAAGGTCACAACATCTGGCGACTCCACGGGAAAGTGTTGAAAAACACTTTAAGAATTGAACTTCGATTAATCTTCCTCAGACCATCATACAGAACGGATACTTACTCAAAAGGGGAGAAGAATTTGATATTGGATCAGAACACTTTCATCTAAAACCCTGTGAGTGTGTGCATTTGTTCCATCTCTAAACCATATCGACTTCCGGAATCGGCCGTGGCAGGTTATATAAATATCTTCACTTCAAAAGCATCCTGGATATTGCCTCGCTGCCAGTCAGGCGTCCATAGCCCCGACGAGGTTATCGCTACAATTCTCACGAATATTGCTCCACTGCCGGCCGGGCGTCCATAGCCCCGGTGGAGTTACTCGTATATTCCCAAAACCAATGTTTCATACATTTCTTTCATTTTATTTTCTCATTTTCTGTCTTTTTGTTTCCAAATATTTCTTTTAAGCACATTCTTTTCCTCGTTTGATTTCTCCGTCAATTCCTTGATTGGCTTGCAGGCAATGAAGCCTCCAATGGGTCTGAGAATTGTAGTGGCGCTGAAGCAAGACGTAAGGTTTTCACCTGCCAAGACCTTTCCCAAGAAACCAAAATGACTCAGAATGGAGATAGGTAAGATTTTTAAGGTCTTTAGACTCATGTGTTAAGACACAATAACGGGTTAACCTCCCGAGACGAGTTCAATCTCTAACTGGATGATGACAAGAGGAAAACAACCTTAGTCCTTTTCAAAAAATTATGCAAATTCTAGTGAAAGAAACCACATTGTGAGAGTTAAAACATCATCACCCCCATCACAACGGGAAACCCATAAAATTCCTGCCCATTCCAAACCAAAACCACTTGAGCGGACAACTCAAGGGACGGAAACGCCACACCAAAAACCCAAAGGGCAACAAACCAAAACCAAAAGAAAAACAGGAAAGCAAACAGAAAGCAAACAAACGGGAAAGCAAACCTAATCTAACTATGTTACAAGCAGGAACCTAAGACTGGAAATAATGCTTGAGGAACTGTCCGTTGACGGGCAACGGGACATCCTCCCCTGTCAATGTACGCAATCTGAATGCATTATCCCCAAGGATTTCAGAAATCTGATATGGACCCAACCATAACTTATCGAAATTGTCATGATCACCTTTCTTCTCGTGGGCCTTGTCCCAGTATAAAACCAAGTCAGAAATCCTGAACGACTTGATCTTAGCTTGTTTATCAAACCATCTCTTCACCACAGCTTGGTGTTTTGCTAAATTCTCAAGAGCTTCGTCTCTTTTCTCTTCTAATTGCATCAGCTGAGACAACCTTGTTTGAACTTGATCCTCTCCTTCGAGGTATTCTTGAATAAACTGGAGAGTTGGTATCCTTAGTTGCACTGGAAAAACGGGGTCCTGTCCGTAGACCACATGGTAGGGAGACGTTCCCAAGGAACTCTTTGTTCTTATCCTGTCTGCCCATAGAGCAAACCTCAATTGCGTATGCCAATCTTTTGGATTCTTATCCAGTAACTTCTTAATGGCATTCAACAAATTCTTGTTTGTGGACTCTGCTAGTCCATTCCCCTGCGGATAATAATTGGAGGAAAACTTTAGTGTAATTCCATACTCAAAAGCCCAGTTGGAAAACTTCAGCGATGAGAAGGCTGAACCATTATTGCTGACTAGGACATGGGGGCATCCAAATCTTGTCACAATATTCTCCTCAAGGAATCTGATAACCACTTCTGATGTGCACTGCTTCAAGGCTTGAGCTTCTGTCCATTTGGTGCAGTAGTCTGTCGCTGTCAAAATGTATCTGTGTTGTCCTGATGACGGTGGATTGATCATACCAATAAAATCTAGTCCCCACTTTGCAAAAGGTCTCACTTCAATCACTGGTTGCAAAGGCATAGCGGGATGTCTTCCCCTATTTGCTGCTGTCTAACATACATGACAAGCCTTCACATGCTCGTATGTGTCTTTAAAGAGTGTGGGCCAATAGTATCCAGCTCTCAGGATTTGATGAGCTATGGCTAGACTTCCTCCGTGTCCTGTTCCAAACTTCTCGTGGAAGTGTTCCATCAACTGTTTCGCTTCTTGTTTCCCTACACATCTCAAATAAATACCTTCGTAGTTCCTCCTGTAAAGAACTGATCCTTGAAGCATAAATCTTTGGCTTCTCATTCTCAACGCTCTCCGCTGCACTGGATTTAGATGGCGGGGGCATCTATGATTCAACAAGTAATAGACTGTGTCATCATACCATTCTCCAAGAGACACTTCCTCCAACACATACGTTTGCTGAACTAATTCCGGACCAACCATTGCAATAGTTTGAGCCAGGGCTTGTCCTCGGACCAACTTCATAGGATGTATTTCAATATCATACTCTTGCAAAGTGGCGACCCACTTACCTCTTCTTTCACCTAACTCATTCTGCATCAACAAAATCTTCACCATGGCGTCTAGAACAATTGCGTGGACCTTGCTTCTCAAGATGTAATGTCTAAATTTCTTGACAGCTTTTACTAAAGCGTATGCTTGCTTCTCAATGCTTGGATACCTTAACTCTGCTTCTTTCAAAGGTGAGCTCATAAAAGCAATTGGGTGTTCATCTTTTTCCTCTGTTCTTTGGGTCAGTACCGTGGCGCAAGTATGCTCTGAGGCAAATGAATACAGATAGAAAGGCTTCGTATAGTCTGGACTAACCAGCACTGGAGCGTCCACTATGGCTTGTTTGATCTCATCAAAAGCCTTCTTAGTTTGTGGGGTCCATTCAACTTTTGCATCCTTCATCAACATTGCATTCAGTGGCCTCACTATCTCAGTAAATCCAATTATAAACTTTCTGAAAAAATTAATCTTGCCGAAGAACGACCTCAATTCTTTCTGACTTCCTGGCAAACCAATCCTTGAGATAGCCTCAATACGCTCAGGGTCAATTGATATACCCTTCTCTGAGATAACATGACCCAATAACTTACCCTCTGTGACGCCAAATATGCATTTCTTAGCATTCAGAGAGACACCAAATCTTCTGCACCTCTGAAATATCTTTCTTAAATCTTCAACGTGATCTCCTCTTTTCTTTGAGAACACTGTTAGGTCATCCATGTAAATAATTATGCACTTTCCAACTAGGTCCCGAAAAGCGATGTCCATTGCTCGTTGGAAAGTGGCTCCTGCGTTGATTAGGCCGAAAGGCATTCTTCTGTATGCAAAGGTTCCCCATTTAGTGGTGAACGCTGTCTTCAGTCTATCTTCATGTTCAACCATCACTTGGTTGTAGCCTGAATATCCGTCCAAGAAGGACATCATTTGTGAACCATTCACTATCTGCAGTACCTCATCTAATGAAGGCAAGGGGTAATTATCTTTCTCAGAGGCCCTATTCAAATTGCGGAAGTCCACACATAACCTTATCTCTCCATTCTTCTTTCTGACTGGTACTAGATTGGCGACCCACGTGGAGTGCCTCACTGGGAAAATAATTCTTGCTGAAAGAAGTTTCTTAACCTCCTGGTAAATTAACGGTTCTAATAACGGATTCACTGGCCTCTGCCTCTGTCTGAATGGTTTACTGCCTGGTTTTAACGGAATCGTATGTGTAATCAATGAGGTATCATATGTCTTGAGATCTTCGTATCCCCATGCTATCACTTCTGGAAATTCTTTCATGACCTTTAAGATGCCTTCTTTCTCTTCTGGTGTACAAACCTTTCCAATAAAAACATTATTCACTTGCTCATCTGTACCTAAATTGACAGCTTCACAATCATTGCCTTGTGTGCTTTGGTTTCTACTTAGTTTATCAGTGTCAAATAGCCTTTCCAACTCAACCATTCCTCTTGGAATGACATTGGTCTTCAAATTCAAAATCCCTTCTGTGTCGTATTCAGCCTCTTCGGTCTCTTCTTCATCAATGATTTGTGCTTCAAACACTCCTGAGCTTGTGAGGAAATCTAAAATCTGCTTGTCATCCTCGAACACTTGAAAATTCTTTATGTTATCGGGGATTGCCGGGGTTGAAACCAACTCTACTGTGAATTTCTTTAATCCTTCCATTGCTAATGGTTCCAAAGAACTGGCAGCTTGTGCTAAAGAGTTTGCAACGGTGTTCTTGTATCTGTAGACTTGCTTTATATTGAACACGTCAAAGCTTTCTATCAGGTCCCAGACTCTATTTCGATAACGGCCCAATCTCTTGTCGTGGCAGGCGAACTACTTTCTCACTTGGCGGACCACGATGTCTGAGTCCCCGATAGCGTGTACGATCTTGGCTCCCTTCTGAATTGCAAGGAGCAATCCGTGAATCAAGGATTCATACTCAATAACATTATTGGTGCATGAGAACTGGAGTCTGTAGGCACCCAAATAAGCTTCTCCTGTTGGGCTGACCAATTCGAACCCTGCTTCATTTCCTTTCTTTGACTTTGATCCATTGAACCTCAAAGTCCATACTTGATTCTCTGTAGGAGTGCTGGGGGACTGAACCTGTGTATTCTCTTGGTTGCATACTTCTGGAACCTTTTCTTCAATTCTTAACTGAGTGGTATCATCTTTCATAACTTCTTCTATTAAAACACTGTTTTCTTCATCCATCTTCTGATATTCTTCCTGTAATGGAGTTTGTGGAACGAGCCTAGCAACTTGCTCTAGTGCCACTTTGCACATGGTGCATGTGATCTCGGAATGAGATGCTTCGTGTATTCTGCACCAGTTGGGAAGCAGCAAATCTTTGATGGAAGCATCTTTACCTAACTCCGTTTCTTGTTTCACGCTGTTCAGGACAAAGTCCCTGAAGTTCTCAAAAGTTCCTCCACCTTCATTATCACTTGAGTCACTTTCAATCAAAACTTCGGTGGAAGTGGCATCTTCAAAACATATCTTTTCACTTGGGCTTTGCAGCATCAATACCTCTTGCTTGACAGGCCTATACGATCCTAAGTCAGTCTCTACGAACATAATTTCATTATCTTCACCATACTCGGTGATCATTAACTTCAGTCTCGGTGTGCTCTCAATTTTGATTTGATTTGGGACTCCCTTCCATGGAAGCCACATGTGAGAGAAATCAGTTGCAATGTATCCATTTAACTTTCTTGCCCAGTCTCTGCTCAGCAACATGCCATACCCATCCGGTATATCAACCACTGATATGTCAATACAGCTCTGGATTCGGGGATCAGCTGATAACTGCATATGAATATTATTCAACTCCCCGACCACTGGTACTTCAGTTTTGTCTAGTTGAGTCACCTTCTTTGTGGTATGCAACGGGACTATACCCAACCTTTGACACACCTTCAATGGCATAACGTTGCTAGAAGCACCGGAATCAATCAAACAATTGTGCAATAACTTTCCAAATATTCTAACTGATACCAAGAATGGGGCTGGTTCATCTTTCCCCTGGTAGAATACCACTGGTTTCTTCCTTCCCTCTGGTACAATACCCTTCCTTTCATTCTTTTCATCCCATTGTGGAACTTGATTATCACGGGTGATCTTCTATGCCTGCTCTTGTTTTTGTTCAGTAGGTAAATTGAATCTGACTCTTCTTTTATCTTCAGTCCTTGGCTTCTCAAGTTCACTTGAAGACCCTTGTACCATTCCCACAAAACCTTGTGATTGCTGTGGAGTCTCCCAAGCGTTGAACGGCGCGTGAGACACCTCTTCTACCATATTCGCGCTCTGCACGGGACGCGACTGTGTGTTGATTGGAGGGTTCCTTGATGAACTAGGTGCTTCTTGAGGTGTACTCTTTACCGCTGGTGTCTCGTATAGACTTCCCAAAATTGTGTCTCTAACTTCCGAGATCTTCATCAATTCATACAAGGGAAGACTGACTTTTATCTTCTTAACCTCCTCTAGCACATAGGAACTTAGCCTTTTCATGTCATCTCTTGGAAGATTGTCCTTTTGAGGACGTTGCATCACATGAATGGTTTGTTGGACAGTCTGTTGTCCATTTCTATTCTGCATCACATTCTGTTGTCTATACTCCGGAGAATCCCGAGGCAAATTTGGATTGTTGCTGGCATTTGGATTCGGCGGGGTTGCAAAATTATTCGGAGGAATTGAGGACGTCAAAGGCTCTTTCTGATGATAGGTCCTCTGGTACACCTTGGGTGCTGCTCCTCCGGAAGTCTGAAATGCTTGCACCTCTCTACTTCCTCTTACCAAAACACTATTGTCGAGAGGTGGGAAAACGTAGTTACCTTGCTCAAATGGCTCCTCTGAATAACTGTCCTGAACTTCAGAATACATTTGAGCTTCTGAATAAACTTGAGCTTCTTCATAAACTTGAGTATCTGGCGCCTCCACGGGACCATTAGCCGATGCTGGTGGAAATCTGTAATTAGCTTCTGGTGGCGCGTAGTTTTGATATTCAGACACAACGTTGACATTTTCTATGATTAGTGCCTGGTCGTATCTTTGTACTGGGACAATTTCATACCTAGTGGTCGTAGGATTCTCAGTACCCTCTATGCTTTTCACTTCTCCCTTAAAGATATCAGCTGCTACTTGAAACTCATGGCACTGCAACTCTGAGTGCTGACTTGTATTATGAAGTCGACACCATCCCGACATAGCAGCTTTTGCCAAAAATACTCTGTCCATTGGACGATTCTCTGGAGGCGGCGGGTTGTCTAGCGGTGATGGAACTCCTCCGTTGTTAGGTCTGGTATTCCAGGACCTCTTTTGATATCCTTGATTGTTACTTCGATACCCATGGTTGTTGTCGTGTCCATGTCCTTGATGGGCATCTTGATGGTGTGGAGGATTGTTATGATATCCTCGATTGGCACCTGGATGTGCCTGATAATTCCTCAACATTGATTGCATTTGATTATTTTGGTTTCTGAGGTGAGTCACCTCAGATGACAGCCTTTTCATTTGTTCTACTAATTCTTTCATTTCATCTTTCTCCTCTTGCGTCCTTGTTGCAGGTACTGTGTTTTGGAGATAGACAGGTTGTGTCGCCGGAGTCTGGGATAGAGGTACCCCAGGATGGAGAACCAATTGATCAGATGGTGGTGTAACATGGTAAGCTGGTTGCGGAACTGGATTCAACGCCAGAATTTTCTGATTCCATGCCGGAGTAAGAGTCTGCATTTGATTGTTCGTGGTAACCAAGCCAGTGTACAAAGAAGGCCCAGTTATATTTTGTCCCATATTCTGACTTACTTCCACAGCCTTCGCGTATGCTTGGTTCATATCTGCTGGAATAGGATGAGCTTGTCTCACGAACATCGCGGTCAATGGGTCCAAGGCTGCATAATAATTTTCCCTTGCATCGGGAACAATGTATGGAGTACGTAGCCTTGTTAGAGCTTTTTGGAATCTATTGTTGAAGGCATGAATAGGCTCTTTGTCTTGTCTTCTTACTTCCGTGAACTGGCGGAAGAGCTCTACTGGGGTAATAGGAATACCAAACTTTCCAATGAAAGCCTCTTTCATCTGCTCCCATGTTCTTATGGACCCAACTGGCAAATGTATAAACCAGAAGTGTGCTTCTTCACCTAAGGAATACGGGAACAATCTACAAGCCACATCTGCGTATGCAATTTGTCTATTTCGCAAATGATCTTCGAACATCTTAATGTGATCCTCATCAGAACGGTTTGGGTCATGGACTTGATACTTGGTGCAGAAATGCTCCGGATTCTTCGGCATGTCATGGTAGTCCGCGAACTCAAGAGGGGATGGATTAGTAACTAGCCAAGTAGCACTGTTGGGAGCGGGTTGGCCTCCTGGTTGACC
Source organism: Sequoia sempervirens (assembly GCA_007258455.2). NCBI lineage: Eukaryota > Viridiplantae > Streptophyta > Pinopsida > Cupressales > Cupressaceae > Sequoia > Sequoia sempervirens. Next base: position 207,545 of record VDFB02071736.1, read on the forward strand.
TCCTGGTTGAGCCATTACTTGATTCAGATACCTCCTCTGATAGACAATTACTGGAGTTGTAGTAACTTGAACTGGTTGCTGAACAAATACTGGTGTAGAGACTTGAACGGCTTTAGGTTGAGCAAACCTTGAGACACTTGGTGGAGTTCGAAACAAACTTGAAATCTCTTCTCCCCTTTCTTCACTTGACTGAACTTCTTCGTTTGAAAACACTTCTTCACTTGAACGGCTCTCTTTCTTCTTCCTTGCTCGAGTAGGCAACTCTAACTCCACAAAGTCTTTGAATGAACTTGGCGTGGACCTCAAGATTCTCTTCAACTCATCGGGTGAGAATGAGCTAATGCGATCCAGGATGCAGCTGATTACTGTCGGCGAGGGAGAGGAGCAAGTGGTAGTCTTTGATCGAGCAAATTCCTTTCAATTGCAACTTGAATTTCAATAGCCTTTTCTTCCTCTTCCTCCAACACGAAGCAAGTTCGCATGTACTGGGCGTAGCTCTCCTTTGTTTTCCAAGCAAGATTGTTCAGTCATGAAAGAATATCCTCTTGGTCGTCGTTGAATCTCAAATTAGGCTGCAGCACTGGAAATATCTCTCTATGCGGTAGCACCATCTTTACTCATGATAATTCTTTTCTCCAATGAATTTCCTTTTGAATGAAAATCCCTTCTTACTTGAATATGATTGCTAACTGTAGGAACCTTTGAAGGGCCCTCCTTCTAGCGCCAGTTTCTCTGTTGATGTGTTTTTCGTGACTGCACCAAACAACGGAACAAAGTTTCCCAACGGATACCCTATTCCCTCTTGAACAAAGTATTCAACATGCTAAGATTGCGAGTAAGATCATGTTTTCAACTCCAAGGTTCCTTAAATGCGAATAGGCTCAGTTTGGTTGATGTGTTTTGTTGTGTTCTTACGAGGGGACTTACGCAATTGTTCAGACTTCTCACAGTTAGCAGCTGATATATAATTTGAAGGGGGTCTCTTGTGCGTATGATTTGGCAATATGGTTCGTTCTCCTAAAACTAATCAGAAATGTGCTGAAAGTAAAAGGAAAAAGGGCCTAAGAAATTTATACTCTAGTCTAAATGCAAGATATGTGGGATTCAGTTTTGGTAGACTTCAACCAAATTTCACCTAGCCTCACGTCGGACAGCTTCAGCGAAATAGGTGCAATCTTCAAGGGAATAGCAAAAGGTTTTCAAATTATGATTTAGCATACATACACCATCACGACGACGCATATAAGCATACAAATCACAACCGAAGTTAGATTCAAGATAATCTCCAGTTGACCACGCAAGGCAAACTTATCATCAAGTTGCTAGTGGTATGGAATAAAGAAGCTACCTCAACAAAAATACCACACATCAAAGTAAACTAATTGCATGAAATTAAGCTACTTGGATCCAAAAGGAAGAAGAGACCTTGCTAGCTGTTCATGACAAGACAAATTCCACCATCAATGAAAAGATCTATTATCATGAAAAGTATTACACAACAATCTCCTCAAAAGTTTTCAAAGGGAAAACTTTCTTTCTTCTCCACACTATGCAAAATGTCTACAATGCTCTACTATACTCTACTCTCTAGCTCTAGCTCCAATGCTAATGTCCAATCTTATGTCCTAATCTGCTGATACAAATGAGGGGGACTCCCCCTTTATATAGCTAGCCAAGTCCCAAAAGACGGCTAGGGTTACAATTAATAGAGTGGCCAGAATCGTGCCACCTCAGCCCTAACCCTAAAAACTGCCAGAATAGGGAGTGGTACATTAAATGAATCAAAGATTCCCACTCACTCCAAAAATAGTAAAGGTAATAAATGTCCACATTCAGTCTTCTAGAAGATCCTCAACTGGTGAGAGCCACAACCGACAGGTTCCTTTTAAGAGATCCCCCTGTACTTCGTCATCCGTGCCAACATATAGATGATGTAGGAGCTCATGTAAAATGTCTTTGTTCTCCTCAAACTCAGGAGCTGCTCATGTAGATTATCACTTATCATCTCGGCCCAATTGACATAGTCTTTTCCTTCTAGCACCAGGTTGATGTAGTAAAACATCCAAGGCTCAAAAATAAATGACTGTGCACAGCCTCCAACCCGACTCAGCATCATGATGAGATCACAGTACTCTTGCTTCAAGTCGTCCGCTATGATCTGTTTTGGCAACTTCGTTCGAGAAGGCTTAGGAGTGCTCATCCAGTGGGTGTTAATTGTATCCATGCATCTTTCGAAAGCAGAAGCATACATCCGCTCCGCTCGTTCCCTCGATTTGTAAATCATGTTCCTGTGCACCGGGATCCCGAAAGCTTCACCAATGGCTGCCGGAGTAAGATTGGCAAGCACTTGGCCATCTGGTGACATGATCGACCGGTGTTCCTTCTCGTAGCAATTAGCACACTCCATCATCAACTCCGAGCATTGAATGGCTGGCGGGAAACCAGCAGCTGCATATAGTCCACTTCGGACAATGTTGTGCGAAGTGACCGAAGCCCGATGACTTCCAATTCCAAACATCCTGTTCTTGAAGGTTTCCAGGTTGACGGAGCCCAGGTTGGTGTCTGTCAACTTGCCCAGCTTTGAAATGAACTTTGATTCTGGCATGAATGTTTTACTCAGCTTCTTGATCACAGCCTGTCTGGAGGTACCATTGTCTTTTCCAGTCGTCCTTGCCTCAGCCATCTGCAAACAATAAACATTTATCAGCAATTTATAAAATAAAATATGACACTATATAGGGGCTGCAGTCGACTTCAAGAACATTTCCAATTTGCAAACCTCAGCTTCTTCTCTTGAATTTCAACACTTAGAAAAGTTTATAAGTAAATTTTAGTGACTTCAATCTGCAACAACTCCAATCAGCAATTTGAACTTTTATAGCTTCGTATCTTATATCAGCAATCAGCAATCAACCAATTTGCACTTTGAAGACTCTCAGCAATTCACTTCACTTCAAGGCGTCCCTCTTATCACTGGCAACTTCAATAAGTCAAGCTCCGGTAATCAGCAATACAAGCAAATTCGCACTTAGCCTGGCAACTTCAGCGACAAATCAGACTTTGGCAATCTGCAAGTGCGTCCCCCTTGACTTCAGCAAAGGCACTTCTCAGCAATTCAAGGCGTCCTTCTTATCACTCAGCAAACTTAAGCTTCAGCAAACAAAGGCGTCCCTCCCAGCAGCCTCAACAAACTCCAGACTTCGAACTTCTCAAGCAACAACTCACTGCAACACTTCACTTAGAGCAAATTCGACTTCTTCAGCTGTGAAAACAAGTGAGAAACTTATCCATTTTATAGCTAAAATTCGAATTCTAGAAGAAGTTAATTTTAGCCAGTGCATTAAATCTCCACTACTCCATTTCAAAAATTTGAATTCTCCCTCTCTGGTATTTTTGACACTTGTCTCCAGTCGTCGGGAATCTTGTTCTTCTAGAAACTTGACTTTGACTGGCGTCTTTGAATTCATTTTTGAAAATTTAATTTAAATCCATCCTTTTTCATTCACCAGCCGGAGCTCTGTCACTTGAATTTGAATTCAACTTCTCCTCTGTTTTGAAAAATTCATCCTCGAAGAATTCAATCAAAATTATCTAGGCAACTGACTTCAGATTCATCATTCGAAGAAGATTCATCTTGAAAGCACATTTTATTCATCTTTGCCTTAGAAAATTTTAAATTCTCCCTTAGGAAAATTCACAATTTGAGTACTGATCAAATTCTTCACTGGCAAAGTGTCGGCGAAGTTCGGAAGACTTGGAAATCCATCTATCATCGCGAATGTTCAGTACCCAGAAGAAAATTTTCTTCAGAACGCTTCGAATCCATGGGTACCCAACGAACGGGTTCATTTAATTTTTTGAAATTTGAACCTTAGAAAATACCATTTAAATTCATTCTTCGCCTGTGATCATTCTGTGTTGCTCTAACTTGGAAAACTTGAATTCATCCTGCATCTCTGACTTCATCATTGAGAAAAGTTGCCGATGCTTCGAAAAATTTCATCACCTTGAGCTCCAGGCATATTTTCTAAGAAGAAAATATTTGCCTTAGAAAAATATTTTAAATCATCACACATTGAGAATTTGCCTTAGAGAAAATTTTATCTGTTTCATTCGCCAGTGTTGGGAAATTTCAACTTCACTTAGAAAATTTTTATTCGCCTAGCATATTTTTTATCTCACTTCACTCCATATTTGAAAATATTTATCTAAAAAATCCGACGCCTAGGCAAATTCTCCAACACTTAGAAAATATTTTATTCTTACTTGAGGCGCCTAGCTCATTTAGCGTTTTATTTCACACCTAGGAAAATATTTTCTAACACATACCACTTTCAACGCCTAGCAAGTTTGTTTTGACTTCACACGCCTTAGAAAATTTTTCTAACACCTTAGAACTCCCATTACCCTTGGCGCATATAACACACTTGAGAGAAGATCACGCCACACACATTAGACTTGAAGAGGAAAAAAATCACGCCCTAGGAAATTTTTGTGTTCACCACGCCTTTTCACTCACCTTCCACCTTATTTACCACCTCCATTCACCTTTTACATCTCAATGTGGGCGCATTTGAGCATGTCAGAGGGATGACCTTTCAACTTCACTTTTTTGTCTTGACATGCACTAGTTTGGGCGCATTTCACCCCTTGAGGAGGACGACTTCTTTGACTTGTTGACCCTCTTCCATCTTGAGCGCATTTTTATGTAGGAGAAGGATAAAGCATGTTGACTTGTTGACTTATTCCCCCTTTGGGTGCATTTAGACATAGCTGGTGGATAAACTTTTTCCCACGCCTTTGGGTGACTCTTCACCTTCTATTTTTCGTCTTGACATGGCCTTGTTTGGGCGCATTTTGCCTATGGAGGAGGACGAAATTGTTTGACTCCTTTGACCTCTCCAGCTTTGGGCGCATTCTTGTGTAGCTGAAGGATAGACTTGGGCGCATTCTTGTGTAGCTGAAGGATAAAAACGTTTGACTTTGCTTTGACCAATTTGCTTTGGGCGCATTCTTGCGTAGCTGAAGGATAGGCGCATTTAGAGGGGTGAGGAGGATATCTTTCATGCTTAGAAAAATTTTCAACCTTCTTGGGCTTCCCTTGGGCGCATTTTGGCCTGTGTGAAGGATGAACTCACACTTAGAAATTTTTATGCCTCCTTACTCATCTGGGCGCATTTTGCCATAGCAACTGGATGAAGCTCCAGACTTAGAACTTTTTCCTCATTTTTCGCCAGCTTACGTGCCCTGCTATTTATAGTAAGTCTTCTCAATTTTGCACCTCTGGAGCTCGGAACGACTTGAAATTTTACACACAACATCCTTATCACCTCGTTGTTCTATTGACACTGCCATTTTTAGTCACCCTGCTATTTTTAGCATGTTTTTGGTGGTGATTTACTATAAATAGTAACCTCTTGCTTCTGATAGCTCCATTGCTCCGATTGATCTGAAATTTTAATGAGGCGCTCCTCACCACGTGACCTGGTGGCTGACATCGACGCATGCATTTGATTTACTATTTTTAGCGTTTCCAAATTGACTTACTATAAATAGTAAGTGCTCCGTTCGACTTCAAATTTTACCAACAGATAGCCTGAAGGATGCTGATCGCGGTGGTTTACACCGGTTTTCGAAAATTTTGACCTTTTACGCCTATTTTTAGGCTCCGAAGCTAGAAACCCCAATTCGTTCTGCATGCATATCAAATGATATTTGTTTGTCTGCGTTTCTGTGGCACTGCGATCAGCTCGTGAATCTGAACTCTGGGAGGCGGCTGCCAGGACACACCTGCTAAAAATAGCAAGTTCCTTACTGAGTGAGAATCTTCGTTTGCATGTCACACCATCGCGAAGCTCTCGAAAAACCCATCGGAATCATCCGACATGCAAAAGAAACCCTGACATGCAAACCCTAAAAATAGCCTCGGAAGACTGAATTCTAAAAGTGGTCGTCTCGTTTTGCATGTTACATCGTTGCGGAGGTCTTGAAAAACCCAGAAGGAATATCCAGACATGCAAAGAAAAACTCTGCATCTGAACCCTGAAATTCGTGCCGGAAGCCGGACTGCTAAAAATAGTAAGTTGTCTGTTTTCGCTCAAATTATGCACGCAAGCGGCCTGATATGCTCTGAATGTCGTGTGACTGTCGGAATCTCAAAATAGCTGACAGATTGCCTATAATTGTGCAGTTACTAAAAATAGTAAGTACGTCAGAATCTGATGAAATTTGGTTGGAAGTCTGCTGGAAGCACACTAACACAAACTTTAAGCTCAATTTTCAATTTAATGACTTTATTTGCCCTTGGACTGACCAGAAACGACGAAACCCTAATTTCAGACTTGGCCAATTTCACATTTAAACTCACTGACGGGCGCAACCCCCGAAAGGCGGACATTAGAAAAGAGACAGAGTGAGAGAGAGAGAAGAAAACCCAAGCCAAAAGACCGGAACGGAGCAAAAATTAGGGGGTCCCCATCTTGAATGGGGCGATGTGTGAAAAGGTCACAACAGGGCGCCCTTGCTTTTGGGGTCCTTAATACAGCTTTCAAGTGCCTTGCGTATATTCGTTGGATGCAGAATACTTCTAGTCACACAATGAGCTTATCATCCAGTCAACAGGGTTCATCGTTCATCGTCAGCAGCCGTTTGAAGTGTCAGATGGCAGAATGGAGAAATGGCCAAGTCTGGTGTCGTAAAATCAATTGAATCAAAGGCGCCTAATTTTTTAAGGTGTTAAACGTTGATTTTAGCAGTGATGACTCTCGATAGACATTTCTTCCTGGCTCTGCAAGCTTCGCAATGAATATCCCTGTTCAGTCTCAGCATCATCTGGTCACCCGGAAATTAGTGTTGAATATGGTCAGTGTTAACTTCATAGTCAGCTACAAAGTAGGAAGTTAATAAAAAGCGTAATATCTTGAGCAAATGGACGCCTATGAGGACAAATGAGGACTTTTCGAAATCAGTGAAGTTCGTCGGATGAGTCCAAGAGCTCAACATGGTTTGTCAACTGACTAAAATAATATTAAATATTTAATTTGCATATTTGAGCATTCAATGGTGATTTTCTTAAATTGGCGCCTCTTTGTGCTAGATTTTCAAATTGCATGAGGAATATTTTTATTATTATTTTATTCCGGACTTCAAGTCAATCTCAGTTCGAACTGGAGGGGTCCAATCAGAAGCATTCTATTTTCAGTCGAGGTTTTAAATCTTGCAGTCAGCATTATGATGTGAATTTTCTCTATTTATTCATGGCGCCATCATTAAGTATTCATTCAGCTTAAGCAAAATTCATAATTCTTCAAGAGCAGAGGTGAATTTTCCAGAGTTCGGCGAATTTATCATCAGCAATCAAAATCAAAAGCATCAAACAATTCCTTTTGCAGGTACAGATTCACAGTCATCAGCAAATTTGAAGAACAAGGGGTATTTTGACAAAAGAAAAACACAGAAAAAACGTCTTTTCTCCTCTTTGATTCTCAAAATTCTCTCAGATTTCAATTTGCATGTTCCTGAAATTGGCAAATTTTGGCAAATTTGATCATCTGGATTGATTCTATATAGCTTCCTAGAATTAAATTCATGTGCTTAAATTTTTAGAAATTTTTAACACCAGAGCATCAGTTCTCGAGTTTCTAATTTTCTCAACTGAAAATTCTTTGCATGGTCAAGTAGAAGTCAGATTTTTGCAAATCTGACGTTCTAGGTTGTCTTAGAATCTTTTTTTTGGACAAAACCCATATCTCAGATTTTTCGCCAAAAATAACCCTTCGATAGGCTATTTTTAGCTTTCCAGAAATCTTGTCAAAACATAGTTGAGTTCATAGTCAACGGGCGAGTTTTTCAAAATGCAGTACACTCAGCTCGAATACAGGACCAAATCAATCCTAACTCACGACTTCATCGAGACAGTTGAGATGAATCTTCACAAGGTGCTGCCAGAGGTAGTTTTAGATCCAATCAAAATCAGAGATTCGATTATTCAGAACATTCAGCAATCTGGGTTACTTGAGGCCGCTTCCATACCTATCTCCGCTCATTGTGTTGAGTTCGTGATGTCTTGTATTAAGCATTACAACTCTGCTACTCGTGAGATAGTGTCAGTAGATGGACGAGTTATTTGCAGTCTCAAGCCTCTAGACGTTGAAAGAAGTTTTGGTATCCCTGAACACCCGAACAGTCTGGTCATTTCTATGGAGCAATGCGAACATGCATTCAACGCTGATGTAGACAAGTGCCAAAGAAAAATGGCAGAACGATGGTTGAAGCAAGCAAAGAACAAATTGCCAAAAAATGTGGGTCGTGGTGAGTACAAGGATGAGTATGTGATTCTAATCACACTCTTGAATCATGTCTCAGGTCATTCACATGCAAATGTTTTCCAGCCTTGGATATATTACATCATTGGTCACATCATATCTGGGCAGGAGCATTATGATTGGGCATCCTTCATCAGCAATGTTATCCATAAGCAAATTACTGGTTTCCTAGTTGCCCACGAGTTTCACATGTGTTCTTACCTCGTGTACTTGATTGCCTATCAAGGTCAGTTCTGAGGGTTAAACACCGTTGGCATTCTCAGTGTTCAGAAAGTCTATCACTATTACGATCAGCTTGAGTTCACTAAGGCTAAACGTCACTTCAAGCATGTTCACAAGGCTTTCCTAACTTATACAGTGAGAAATTTGGACCGGGAGTTGCACATTCGTATCTCGGCAATTGCTAGAGCAGCGATGGATGGTTGGGCGGACTGGTTCATTCAGTTCCCGACATACACTTATATCCAAGTATATGGATTTACAGGAAATCCAGCCATGCTTCCACGCTATCCTTCAGATAGAACAGTCTTTATGGAGTTCCTGAGGAAGTTACATGATGTTCATCGTCATTTGCGTCGCAAGCATAAACCAGCTGCCAATTTTCCCTTTCAGTTTGGAATATATTGGTGCAAGACGGCAATTGATGCCAAAGCTGTACGACAAGAGCTTGAGAGGTGATGTATGGAGGGACGAATCCTGTGGTATTCGTTGATTCATTGATTAAGGGTGGCTTAACACTTCGGGGCATTTCTCCTATGCCGTATTCTCTTTGGCCGTGTGGAAGGAAGTCGTGATGATTTATTTTCACTCTTTTTGATTACTTAAACTCTTTCATTGCATGAGTGTGGGTGTGTTGATTCATAATGTGATCTCAAGATTTAAATTGAGTCTTCAATCTTTGATAAACGGTTGATTCATTTTCCTACTTTCCTTGAGGCCGAGATCAAGTGAAGATGGCGAAGATGAGACACAACTACAGGTCTAGCTCATTGGTGTACCAACATAAAGAGATAAGTATTTTATGATTGTACCTTGAATGAATTTTATGTAGTTATTAATTCAAGCAATAACATTGGAATAGTGAATCATGTATGATTCTAGCATTAGTATTTCTCTTCGGGATAGTTTAGTTCTATGAACTATTATTAAACTCTCTAAAATGCTTTCAGGACAGACCGAGAAGCATAAGAGATTGCATTCAACGCAGGAAGAGTTTGATGCATCCTGTGAGGAAGTCACGCAGGCTAAAGAATGAAGACATAGCTTGCAGCCATAAGACTGAATTGATGGCTGAAGACATCTCTCGAAGAGGAAGAATCCTTACAGATTGTCTTTGCGATCAGTTTCTTCAAAGAGGAGGAATTAACATTCAGAGGGAGTTTGATAATTCATCTGAGGCAACCTTGGACGAGGAGGTCAGGAGGTTGATGCAAGTACTTGGAGCTTCAGAGGGAGTCACATCATCATGAAGATCTGTTGTTAATGCATTTTTCTCTGAGACAGAGAAACTTGAGGTGAAAGCCCTTGTTAATGCATTTTTCTCTGAGACGGAGAAATTTGAAGTGAAAGCCCTTGTTAATGCATTTTTCTCTGAGACAAAGAATTTTGAGGTGAAATCCCTTGTTAATGCATTTTTCTCTAAGACGGAGAAATTTGAGGTGAAAGCCCTGTTGATGTGATTTTCGTGACCACACCAACACAGAATAAAGTTGCCAACGATGACTCTATCCTCTTTTGAACAAAATCTCCTGCATGCTAAGATTGCTAGAAAGATCATGCATTCAACTCCAAGGTTCCTTCATGCAGTGGATAGTCTCAGTTAGCTTGATGTGCTTTTGCTGGTATTTCAAGGGGACTTATGCAATTGTTCGGTAGCAGGCAGCAGACAGCAGATTAAGGGCTTTCATGTAGTTCGAATGATTTGTCGGGTAAGTGCAAATTTCCTAATACTAACCAGAAATGTACTAAATTTAAAATGGTTGTATGGATGAGAAGGTTCTAATCTACTCTAAGGTGTGGGACACGGCAATCAATCCTCGCAGACATCAACCGGGCCTTGCTTTGCCTCACTTCGGACAGCTTCCACAAAACCGGTGCAATCTTCAGAGGAGTAATCAAAAGTATTCAAATCACAGTTCAGCATTAAGACACCATCACAACGACGCATGCCAACATACAAACCGTGATCGAAGTTAAGTTCACAATGTTCCAGTTGACCACGCAAGGCAACCCCACCGTCAGCGAGCCCGCTAGTGGTATGGATAAGCGAAGTTCTGTTCAAATCGAGCACCGTATTCCACAATTACTAAGTACTTGCATGAAATGAAATCTACTTTACTTTAAGCTACTTCAAGATTCTATGTCAATTGGAAGGACGAAGAAGCCTCGCTAGCTACTCATAACAAAGAAGAGATCACCATCAGTGAAAACTCTTTTATTATGAAAGTGTTCACAACAACTTCTTACAAAGTATTCAAATGGAAGACTTTCCTTCCTTTTCAATCTAAGCTAGACTATCAACCTACGCTACTCTCTATTCTATCAATCTCTCTCTATTTCTTCTTTGCTATTCTAATTCCTATTGAGATACAAATGAGGTGGAATGCCCCTTTATATAGCTGGCCAAGTCTAGTGGACGGCTTAGATTACAATCAAATGGATGGCCCAAATTGTGCCACCTCATCCCTAACCCTAAAAAGAGGAGTGGAGTAATAAATGAACAATTAATGTCCACCATCTTCTAGAAGATTCTTGTCCATAGACACGTTCGCATTGTTCTTGTTCCTCTTCTTGACTGCAAACTAGATGAGTCTGATTATCATGGCCTCCGTTTCTTGAACTGATATGGTAGGTACATGTTGGTGTACATTTTATCATCCACCGAACACACAGAATAAAATGTCCAAAAACACTCTATCCTCTCTTGAAAAACCACCGCATATGCTAAGATTGTGAGAAGATCATATGGCGATTCCAAGGTTTCTTTTGTCAGGTCTTGACGTGTGGATAAGCTCAATGGGCGTTGTGATTTGCTGGTAATAAACAAGGGGACTTACGTTAAAGAAATTTTCACAAGCTCGAGACTTAGGCGGATTTATCATTAAAGGCTCTCTTCAATTAGGACTTCAATTTGGATCTCAAAAAAAAAAATAGCAAAAGATAAGGGTTTAGGGGGATCTATTCTACTTCTAACAATTTAAGAAACAGTATAGATTTGGTGAAAGGAATAACCACACATTTTTTCACCTCCTGCGAGACAACATACGCAAAGTGAGTGCAATCTTCAAGGGGTGTGATAATGATTTTCAAGCCTCGAATGAGACTAAAGTTAAGCTTCCACAATTATAAGCTCAGGCTAACTTTACGCATCGAATGCAAATCATCCATTTGAAGAAAGTATGAGCAACACTTCACCATTGAATCCATATGATCAATCTCTCATTCACTTAACCAATATTCAAAAGAAAATTCTACTTAATCTAATTCTAACTCTAATCTATGGCGGAAGAAGATATGCAACCTCGCTTACTATTTGACAATAAAAGTTATTCAAAGCAAATCATGCATAAGAGCTTTTATTATCGGAAATAGTCTCAATGCAACAATCTCATATACTGTCTCCACCACTTACAAATGAGGGGGCAAGCTCAATTTATAGGCTCCCCAATTACAATTCAATGGCCAAGATTGATTTAGGATCAACGGTTGAGATTACAAAATAAAACCCTAATTAGGGTTTGTCACAACCAACTCCTTCTCGACCAATGTGAAAATTACATTTGAGGACACTTGTCCTTTTTGCTAAATATAAATCAACAATAAAATAGAAAGTTGGTGCATGTTGATTTGGAACAATTTGATTGGTTGGAAGATGACGAGGCGCCACCTCAGCGTGTTGGATGCCTTCCTTGGTTGCTTCGTTTTCTTCCACATGCTTGCCTTATAATATTTTCCTTGCCGATGACTCTGTCCTCTGTGCTTGTTCCTTCCTAGCTTTGATCTTGGATTCCTTTTGAGACTTTGATTTCTTCTTCTCGCCTGTATTGGAATCTTTGAGGTTTGGAAGTCTCCCCTTGGAGCAGGTGTCTGGACTTGAAGTTGGTTGCTTTGAACTTTCTCCTGCTTGAACTGGGTTGATGTTATTACTTTGGATTTCCTCTTTGAATTCTCCAATTTGTGTCAAGAAATTGTCTAAGTATGGAAATCTGTTTGGAACACTCTTATTGTCACCATCTGATTCTGATTGGAAGCTTGTCTTTAATTCTTCAGGAGATGAAATCCTTCCAAGATGTCTGGATATTCTTTCAAGTGTCTTGAATTTGGAGAAGAATGCCCCTGTGCTTTCACCACGATGGAGGAAATTGGAATTTTCTCTGTGAAGTATTTCCCATACTTAGCCAAATTTTGGCTATTCAAGTTCATTTTGTACCACCTTCACACAGACTATTCAACATTTAGCCAAGGTTTTGGATGAACTTTTCCTGTGTATTTTTCTTCAATTTTGAATTTGGCTTGTGCTATGTAGGACAAATTCCATCCTTGGACAAAGATTTTATTCACTTCCTCTTTATTTTCCTCTTCATTCTTCTTCTTTTATGTCCAACACTTAGTGAATTCTTCTCCCCAAGGTATCAACACTTAGCCAATTTTCTCATCCTCTCCTTGGGCGGACTTCACATGAGCTTGGACGTTTTCTCTCTTGGCCTAAGTCGGGCTTCAAGCCACTTTGGACAAGCATCTCTGGGGAGAAGTCGAACTTTCTCAACACTTTGACATTTCTTTTCTTGGTCTAGGTCAGACTTTGCATCATGTTTGCCATTGTACTTGGCGGATCTTATGGATGTTCGGACATACCTTCTCCAAGCAAAGTCGGACTTTGTAAAGGTTTGGACATGATGTGCTTGGGCAAATTTATACTTTCTTGTGCCGTCCACCCATTGAGTAAGGTCGGACTTCACTGGTGCCTTTCCAAATTTTTGAATTTTTACTTAGCCAATTCTTTGAGTTTCCTTGGCTGGGCGGACTTCATCAAGCATGGGACAAGTGTATGGCGGACTTAGAGATTTCTTGCCAAGAGATAGGTCGGGCTTTCCACTAAGCTTGCCATTTTTCATCTCCCTTCTAGGAACTTCATGCCTTAGAATATTTTCCACCATGATTGAGGGCGGATTTTGGACTGTCTTGGACACTTCTCTAGGTGGACTTTGCACTTGTCTTGGACATCCATCCTTGGGCAGACTTTGCTTCATGTTGGACATCTTCACCTTGGGCAGACTTGAAGCTTGCCTTTCCATCCATTATTTTGTCCAAGGCATTTCATATTTTTAAGTATTTGGAAATAAATTATTAAAATGTTACACCCCGATTGTATAGTTACTAAGGCTTGTAAATGTTTGAATCTTTCTGTTAAATAAAACAAATTGCTCTTGTGATCAACTGAATGTGTCCTAATGATTGTCTCATTATCTGATACTCCTATTGATGTAATTCTTGAATGAAAGTAGCATATTAAGTTATGGAATAATGTTGTTCTAACTTTCTACGATGTTTTATGTATATAGCCTTGTTTTGAGCAAATGACTCCCGTTGTCGTGTCGTGATGTGCAGGAAACAGGTTTATACCTCCAGGCAGAGGAGAGATATCACTTGGGGAGGAACTTGGTCGGGTAAACAGTAACGAGTACCAATTGGACATACACACACAAACTATAGACTGAGTAAGCTAAGTCATTGTTGTGGTTAAGGGTAAGTCATCCGTAGGCTTGTTTAGTATCATTAGGAGTCGTATCTACTTCTGAGTGTGTAAATAAGTGATGCTTTCCAATATAATCCTATGTGGTATAATGTTTCTAGTTAGAGGTGGGCATGTGTATAAGTATATATACATATAAATACGGTATGTACAAGTGTCCATAAGTACATTCATGTTGACACAACGTATTAGAGCAGATGGACATGCCATACATGTGCATCGATATAAGTGTATTTGTGAATACTTATACATAAGGGAAATAAACAAGTATATATACACATATACATACCCACAACTAACCAGTTGTATGAGTATATTATAACGATATTACCTCGGAAATTACATATACACGTATATATACATATACATGAGTACGTATAGTGAAAGTATGCTGACTGGCTCGCAGTATACGTACGTATAATCTAAAATGTAAATGTATATACATGTATAGGTGAAAAGGTAAATATATTTATATATTTAATATTATATTAAAGTACGTATATAATATAGTCTTTACAAAATATAGATATGTATATGATATTATTTAAATTATTAATTTAAATAATTATACATAAATATATAATGTAAATTAAAACTATGTTATATAAATACTTTAATATAATAAAATATATATAGATGTATTTAATTAAAAGATTTGAAAATCAAATGAAATTTAATTTAACATTTTATTATATATTCAATAGAGAAATGAGACTAAATCACGAATTAAAGAATATAACGTTTTCTCTTAAAAAAGATGTTTTTCTCTAGAATGGAAATACTTCTTTGGAATCGAATTATTTGGGCTTCAATATTAAACTTAAAACCATTGTCAAATGCATCATATATTTTATGTTGAACTTTATTGAAATTATAATGAGTAAAAATAAATTTGAAAGTGAGTTCAAGCCATTAAAAAATGGCGGATTGAGTAAAAACGCGCGACTAGGGCCAGGCGTCTGAAAACAGCCGATTGAATTCGTGCTTGGCAAAAAAAATGGAGATGTGGACTTCAAACAATCTGGGAAATAGTCTTACACCAAACCCACGCTTATCCATTGCTGTAGAATCGCG
Source organism: Sequoia sempervirens (assembly GCA_007258455.2). Taxonomy (NCBI): domain Eukaryota; kingdom Viridiplantae; phylum Streptophyta; class Pinopsida; order Cupressales; family Cupressaceae; genus Sequoia; species Sequoia sempervirens. Next base: position 222,695 of record VDFB02071736.1, read on the forward strand.
CTAAAACCTAGAGGTGTCACGATTTTACAAACTTTACAAGTGCGAAATGTTAATATATCATTGTTGTCAGTTAATGGAGGTCGAAACCCTCTCCAATAAGCAACACGTTTCTTCTTTGAAACTTTCCAAGCTCCGTTGGCAGCACTGGCACCATAGAAAGGGGAAACAGTTAAGTTTCCAACTCTATATAAAGCCTGCGTTTGTTCACTGTAAAGGACACGAAAATACAATCAAGAAATTCGTTCTGTTTAACCAAGAGTGAAGAGCATTTTCAGTTGAGAGGGAATTTTCCATTAGTTTAAGAAAGACTTTAGTCTTTAGTTGTTAAGAAAGGTATTCAATTAGTGTTGGAAGAAGCACTCTCTGAGTCTGTGAACAGTAACTTGAAACTACCAAACAGCTGAGAAGGAATTCGCTACAGAGCCAGATTGAAATCATTTGGTGGTAGGCAAAGAGAAGAAGTTTACTCTTTCTCCAAGCTTCTAAGGGAAAGCTCTTACCAGGCATGTCAATCTTTTCCTTTCTATGCTTTCAGTAATTCTTGTATTCAGATGTTAATCTGTGTCTTGTCCTTTGGCTGAAAAGAACTGAGACTGAAAAACTGATTTACTTAGAAATGAATAAGAAAGAATTAAAGTTTGTCAACATAAGATAAATTGTGAAATAGGATGTTTTATGCATGTTCTCTTCTATTGGTTTTGCTTCCATTAGTGTACGGATTACACTAGGCATCGAAAAGAAAACCGCATAATTTGTATTAACTTCTTATATGGAGTATATGCTTGTAAATAGCTAATAAATACTAGGAACGGATCTAGAGCATTTAATAAGATACAAGTTACAACTAGATACTGGTTAACTAAGTCAAGTTTAAGAACCCCCTAGGATGAGAGTATCCTATATAAGGGCGTTGGTTGTAGGTTCTTATTAAAATGATCTCTGTTCCAGTAGTTAGATTGTTGTAGGAAGTCTAGGGTACAGACTACCCCGATAGACCAACCTACGCGTAGAATAAGATAGCCTCAAGTCAAGTTGAACCTGGCTAGTGTAAGTGACAAATGATGAAATATTCCGAGCCAAATTTTTTTTGTTTTTCAATTGCAAGTTACAAACAACACGCACCCGTTAAGGTTAGCTCTAAACCAAAACGATGCTGAAAGCAACTCTACCCAGAATGTACACTAGGATCCCGATGTGGGCAAGGTGTGAGCATTGGTCAGAGGATCTTAAAGAAATGCGGATACAAAGAACTCTAACCAAGAATGCGCCGGCGAACGACGAGCATGTGGTCAGAGGATCCCTACCAACTAATAAGCTGAAATAACTTGACGTCAAGAATGTGCTTTCCAAACCGTGATGGAATGGGAGCTACCATATGATGGAGATGCTAAGAATTACAATGCAATTAAGGAAAATAAGCGAGAATGCTGAAAGTAACTCGACATCCAGAATGTGCTTTCTAACCCGGAGTGGGATAGGAGCTACCATAGGACGGAGATGTACTATATTACAAAGCAACTTCAGAATGTAAGATAAGCATTACAAATCAGAATTAAGCAAGATTAAAGAACTGCTAACAGTACTACTGTACAGCTTACAACATGATAGAGAATGCCTTGCTATCAACGTGAATCAAGAATTAAATAGAGCTGCAACAATACATTGAATTTCCTTCACTAAATAGTAAAGCTTAGATCAGAAAGTGTACTATAAAGACCAACTTCACAATCTGATTTATGACAGTCCTGTTTTTCTCATGCATTAACAGCAGCCCTGAAACTCACAATTTTACTCACAACTCACTCCAAACTCACTCAAATTCCACGAAGTAAAATGCAATATGATCCTAAGATGATGGCACCAAAGATTGGAACACAAAACAGACCCAAAAGTTCCTATTTATTTAATGCACGAATTCCAATGCAAACCCAAATGGTACGGCCCAGCAAGAAGGGCGATTTACATTTAAAAATTCAAGACTCCACTAAAAAACCTGCAAATTTGAGGAAAGGGTCGCCCCACACAGACAAAGAGAAATAGACAATACCCAGAAGGACTCTTTTTGTATTTTTTGATTTGTGATTAAAAACGACAATCTGCTACAATGAATATGCAACTCCAGAAACTCACTAATATGCATAAAACTGATTTACAAAGCCTCACAAAGACTAAAATGCAGAAATCTCACAATTAATCATTCAAACTACACTATCTCACCACTAGTCGCTATCTTTCAAGCGAGAAGCAATGCCAAGCTAGGAGGCTTACATTCCTCGAAGCAATCTCAGAGCCAATCCGACAGCATAACATTCTTGTAGAAAAAAGATGATCAAATGAGAACCAATGGCTTCCTTTTATAATTTCCGGTTGACCCTTCTCGAAACCCTAATCTTCTTTTTTGAATCAAACCCTAATTCTCCAATAGGTGGCGTCCCACTTTCCCAAGCAAAACTTTGACTTTTTATTATAAACTTTATCTCTTCCTTGAAGTTGGCGTCCAACTTATGCTTGGATTAAATCTTTTAATAAGAAATATAATTAATTCCTTCAATGAAGCGCCCACCCATAAAGAACATCTTTTAAAACAACTTAAAGTGAAGCCGCTAGGCCAAGGGGAAAGTCAATGTTAAAATAAAACATTAAAACATGACTTAATTAAAATAATTCGACTTATCTCTCCAATTGTGCCCCAAAGCCCAAAATGAGTAAGCCAACTGATCAGTCTGAAATGGAAAGCCAACCGAGCCGAAACCAGCAGGACCACTACCAGAAATAGAATTTACTAAAAATAGTAAATTCCTAAAGATGCTCAGAATGCCAAGAAAAACATATCACTGCGAAGCTCTCTGAAAACCCAGAAAGAATCCGCCATTGAATCAACCAACCTCAAGCAAGAGCATCCTTCAAAACATGAAACCCTAATTTCACCTTCCGAATAGCCTACGGGTCTTCGGAATAGGCCAACGGTCAACTGGAAAGATCATGCTCGAGAAGGGGACATTACAAATGACCTACATTCTTCATTGAATGTGAACACTTTGGCCAAAGTAGTGTAAGGAACCATTTAGATGCAGTACTTCACTGTCAGTTTACCGTGATCCCGAAATACATCCTAGTTCGAGAATTGTCAGTTGCATGGAATCTAGCTTTGTAGGATCACAGCACTATATCCAGTTGGTAGTCGTTAAAGGATACCCAACCAATCTCTTCTTCGAAGGGAGGGTCATTCATTGCAAAATGATCGTGCGGGGGACCACATTATAAGTCCGTGGTTGGCGGAAAAGCGCCCGAGTGATGTTTCTCCTCCTCAACAACCGATTGATGATCCAAGACTTGACAGGATGAACTCCTGGACCTTCTTACTTCTATTGGTGCCAAAAGCCTTTGGGCTATGTATGTATATTATTCTTCTTTACTTTGTAATTTCATTTGGAATGAAATAGTTAAAAGTTACAAAAGATGTATCATGTTTATGTATTTGAAAAGAAAATTTTATCTTTATGGCATTGTTCTTACTTATTGTGATTGAAATCTAAAGTTTTAAATTTGACGTACAAGTGTGGTCATTACATAAAATATTAAAATATTAAAATTTATTTCCAACCCGTTCGTGTTGGACCCATTGCTATTTCGATCTTTCTCCTTTTTTCCTAGTCTAAAGTTTATTTTCCAATTTTATTCCAAATTTCGTCTAGCCAAGTCAAAATTTTAGCCATTTCGTCGACAAATGTTATGCCAGATCCTTATTTTCTCCTGCCATAGCGGATTTTAAACTGTGTTGGGCACATTTTCTTTTGCCAAAATCAATTTTCTCTTGGTCAGACAAATTTCTCTAGGCAAAGTTTGTGTCTAGATGTCTTCATTAGGCAAGATTCCATGATACTTGACAAAATTTTAACCCTCTTAGCCAAGGGCGGACTTTCCTACCTCTTTGCCTTTTGCAATTTTCTCTGTATACTTGGCCAACTTTATCAAATTTTCTCCAGACTTCTAGACTTAGGCAAATTTTTAACCTTTCTTCTCTTCTCATGTTAGGCGAACTGCATTTTTTTCTTTGCCATGTCCCAAGCAGACTTTCCAAGGTCCTTTCCATTTATCCTCAAGGTATGGCAAACTTTCTACTAGGCTTGCCTTTCATACTTAGCCTAAAATTCACACTTCTCCTCTTGAAAATGTTAAAATACTTAGCCAAAATTCAATTTTTTTTCTCCCCCTTTTGGCCTCTTAGGCAATTTTCGGATTTTTCCTTCCTAGGCCTCAAACACTTAGCAAAAATTTAATTTTTTTTCCTCTTCTATGCCATGGCGGACTTTCCAAGTGTTAGGCCAAGGTGTGGCGGACTTCAAAGAAGATTTTCCAACCCCTCTTAAGTCATGGCGGACTTTGAATGGTCCTTGCCAAGTCTAGGCGGACTTTGGGCATGCCTTGCCATTTTTCCTTTGGCATGGCGGACTTTGGATGTGTCTTTCCTTTTCTCTCTATGTCCCACTTTTTAAGGGCCAACTTCAAACAAGTCTTTGCCATTCTTTCTTACGTCCCACATTTTAAGGGCAGGCTTTCCAATTTGACCAAGGCGGACTTGCAAGGGTATTGGCCATTTTCTCTTCGTCCCACTTTTTAAGGGCCGGCTTTATGATGGCTAATCCTTCCTTCTTGATGGCGAACTTACCAATGGCTGAACATGTTCTTTTGAAGGTGAATTTTCTAGATTTAGAGAAAATTTCATTATGTATTCTATGCTCTTTTGGATATTTTTGGTGATTTTTACCTCAGATCTGACTGATTTTTCGATGATTTTTCCAGAATTTGATGCTTTTGGGGTTGATTTTCCCAGATTTTTCTCATGCTTTTTAACTGATTTTCTCAGATTTTTGCTTGCTTTTCCAGATTTTTCACTTGATTTTTCGATTTTCTCTTTGATTTTTCAATGATTTTTCGATTTTTGGTTGATTTTTGGATCTAAAGATGGAAAGTTGACTCATTGACTAGGGTTGACTTTCTAAAAATAGAAAAAAGCAAAATCCCTAAAAAATAGGGAACCCCGTTTGGTCCAAAAATGCCAAAAATGAAAAAACGAAAAAGCAAAAAAGCAGATTCCCTAAAAAATAGGAAGTGTCAAAATTGGTCCAAAGCATAGGCGATCCTCGTCTCCCAAGCCTTCTGAGCCCTTCCATGACGTTTACGCACTGATTCAGGCATGGATTATTGACTTGGCTCGGATGACTCTCAGAACACTGACTTGAAACTCTCAAAATGATGACCTCTTTGTAAAAAGACAAGTGATAAGCAGTTGCAACGCCGAGGCAAAAAGCGAAAACAAGGGGTCCCCATTTGCAATGGGGCGATGTGTGAAAAGGTCACAACAGTACGTTCAGCTGTTTGACAATGATCTTCCTCCTTGGCTGTCACTCTTCAACGCCCGAGCCTTCATCTTTTCCTTCATTCTGAACTTGAAAGATTCTCTTGTCTTGGATTCAATCATTCCCGCTTGCCATTCGCCTGACTGCGTTGGGTGCATATTGGGTCTTTGAGGAGAAATTCCAACACTTAGCCATTTTTTCCAACATCTCCCTTCATGATTTTATCATCTTGGACTATTTGCTTCATCACTTCAAGTCATCGTGCTTTGGTCCCGGCGTTCATCCTGCAAAACAGATAAAGAGAAGAGCATTAGAACACTTAATATATAAACTCTCCTTACATACCTAATCTCCATGTTTTGATCTCCAATGTCTGAGTGATCTCTGGATCTGATAGGGTTCATCACTTTTCCTCCAGCAAACTTCTTCCTCAAATTCTCCATGCCTTAGCCAAATTTCCAACCCATCTGCCTTAAATAAATTATTTCCTCTAGGAAATTCATCAACCAAGCGCGCAAGGAAAATCTCCATCATAAAGTCTCCGACAGGGCATGAAGAATTTCAAAATCATCTCCTCGATGAAGATATCCAGTACCCAGAAGAAAATTTCCTTCATAAAGCATCAAATTCACGTGTCTACGAACCAAGGGGTTCATTTAATTTTTGAATTTTAAGCTTAGAAAATATTTTTCCATCAAATTTATCTTCATTCTTCATCTCTGGGAGTATTTTCTTGCTTGGTCCTAAAAATCTTTTTCAATCTCATGAAGTTGGAGTATTCTAACTCATCCCCGCAAATTTTATTGATGCCTTAGAAAATTTCATCACCTTATAGGCCTGGGCATATTTTCTCTAGAGATGAAATTCTAACACTTAGAAAAAATTATAAGTCCCATCATTAACATGGGCACATTTAGCATATCAAGGTGGAATTATTTCCAACGCCGTAGAATATTTTCTCATACATCTACCTTCACCTTGCACTTAGGCGCATTTAGCATGTTAGGAGGATTTAACAATATTAAACAACCTTTTCCTAGAGCCGCCATCTTGAGATGGGCGCATTTGGCATGTTGAGAGCGAACTTTAACTTCAACACCTTAGATTCTTTTCCTTCACCTTGCCCTTGAGATGGGCACATTCAAAGGGTAGAGGAGAAAGTCAACGCTTAAGAAAGTAAGTGAAAATTTCACGTCTTGCTTCAGTGCCACTACAATTCTCAAACCCATTGGTGGCTTCATTGCCTGCCGGCCAATTGTGGGATTGATGGAGAATCAAAAGTAAAAGAAAATGTGCTGAAAAGAAATATCTGAGAAAAGGAAAGAAATGAAAAAGAGAAAGATGAAAGAAATACTGCACTTTGAATATTGGTTTTGGGAACACGCGAGTAACTCCACTGGGGCTATGGACGCCTAGCTGGTAGTGGAGCAATATTCATAAGAATTGTAGCGACAACCTCGTCGGGGCTATGGATGCCCGACTGGAAACAAGGCAATGTCCAGGATGCTTTTGAAGTTAAGAAACTTATATAACTTATTGTGGCCGATTCTGGAGGTCAAGATGGTTTAGAGGTGGAATGAATATGCACACAGTCACAAGGTCTTGGATGAAGGTATTCTGATCCAATATCGGATTCTTCTCCCCTTTTTGGGTAAGTATCCTTCTGTATGATGGTTTGAGGAAGATTAATCAAGGTTCAATTCCTAAAGTGTTTTGCAACACTTTCCCGTGGGGATGCCAGATGTTGTGACCTTTTCACACATCACCCCATTCAAAATGGGGACCCCCTAATTTTTGCTCCGTTCGGGTCTTTTGGCTTTGTTTTTCTCTTTGTTTCTCTCTTTCTGCTGTCTGCCTTTCCAGGTATGTGCTCGTCTTTGAGTGTCAATTGAAGTTTCGGCCAAGTCTGAGAATTAGGGTTTTGAATCTTCTGGTCAATTTAAAGTCAAATGGAGTGAATGAATTGAAATATGAGGTTGGCAATATAGTCAGCATGCTTCCAGCAGGTTCCCAACAAAATTTCAATGAATTCTGACAACTTACTATTTTTAGTAAGTACCTAATTTGGGGCATTTTCTCAGCACTTTTGAAGTTCCGATTGTTACACTGCATCCAAAACATGTTAAGCTGCTTGTCTGCAAAATTTAAGCTGAAATAGACAACTTTCTATTTTTAGCAAGTTCACCTTCGGGAGCTATTTTTAGGGTTTATATGCAAAGTTTTTCAGTGCATGTCTCGAGATTCTTTCTGGGTTTTCTAAGACCTATGCAGAGATTTGATTATTCAGAACATTCAGCAGTCTGGGTTACTTGTTGTCGCTTCCATACCTATCTCCGCTCATTGTGTTGAGTTCATGATGTCTTGTATTAAGCATTACAACTCTACTACTCGTGAGATAGTGTCAGTAGATGGACGAGTCATTTGCAGTCTCAAGCCTCTAGACGTTGAAAAAAGTTTTGGTATCTCTCAGCACCCGAACAGTCTAATTATTTCTATGGAGCAGTGTGAGCATGCATTTAACACTGATGTAGACAAGTGCCAATGCAAGATGGCAGAATGATGGTTGAAGCAAGCAAAGAACAAATTTCCAAACAATGTGGGTCATGGTGAGTACAAGGATGAGTATGCAATTCTAATTACACTCTTGAATTGTGCCTCAAGTCATTCACATGCAAATGTTTTCCATCCCTGGATGTATTACATCATTGGTCCCATCATATCTGGGCAGGAGCATTATGACTGGGCATCCTTCATCAGCGATGTTCTCCACAAGAAAATCACCGGTTTCCTAGTTGCCCACGAGTTTCACGTGTTCTTACCCTGTGTACTTGATTGCCTATCAAGGTCATTTCCGAGGGTTAAACACCATTGGCATTCTCAGTGTTTAGAAAGTCTATCACTATTATGATTAGCTTGAGTTCACTAAGGCTAAATGTCACTTCAAGCGTGTTCACGAGGCTTTCTTGACTTATACAGTGAAAATTTTGGACCGGGAATTGCACGTTCGTATCTCAGCAATTGCTAGAGCAATGATGGATGGTTGGGCAAACTGGTTCATTCAGTTCCCAACATACACCTATATCCGAGTATATGGATTTACAGGAAATCCAGCCATGCTTCCACGCTATCCTTCCGATAGAACAGTCTTTATGGAGTTCCTTAGGCAGTTACATGATGTTCATTGTCATTTGCATCGCAAGCATAAACTAGCTGCCAATTTTCCCTTTCAGTTTGGAATATATTGGTGCAAGACGACAGTTGATGCCAAAGCTACAAGACAGGAGCTAGAGAGGTATCATCTCAAGTATCTTGTTGAGGTACGTGCCTATGATCCTTGAGGTCATTATACAACACGCCTCGGTGGTCGCGCATATCATAAGCCTTCTATGGAAGACTATTGGGAAAATTGCGTGGATGACTTCGAGGTCCGCAGGCGTAGCTACGACCGCTTATCTCTCTCACATATTTTTGTATTCTTGGCAGAAGATGTGGGAGGTTTATCAGATGATGAGGGACAAGTCCTTCCTCAGTTTTTCAGAGAGCAGGTTGACACACAGCCACTGCCAGCAGTTGATTGGTACACCAAGGAGTACGCGTTAGTAAAGGAGAGGTCAAGTAGAGTTATCCAAAACAGTATACTTTACCTTGACAGCAAGAAGACCAGGAGGGTAAATGTGCCTAGAGCAGAGCCACCAATGGTGGATCCCTCGCCACCTTCCTCGTCGAAACCTAAACAGAAGAAGAGTAACCCTCCCAAGAAAAGTCAAGCGCCAAACAATTCAAAAGGCAAGGCGCTTGCCATTGATACACACACGGACCTTGTCAGACATCCTGTCACAAAGCCAGTTCAGAGGCCAGTTCAAAGTCCGCCTGTCCCTGAGGTTCAGCCTCAAGTTCCTATACCAGTTCTGAAGCAGTCACCAGTCACAATTCATATCGAATTGGATTTAGACTCTCCATCTCGTAGCAACTCCTCTACATATTCACTATCGTCAGAGCCTCCTATTGCTAGTACAAATCCTTCCAGTGGCATTAGGCGAGACCAGTCTTGGATTGAAACTCAACTAGGAAGGAAGTGGAGGCAGCCATCCAGTGTCAAGGATAGAATGCTGAAGGACGGAGAAGATAAGGCAGCCCTCAAGGCTGAAATCAGACAACTTCATCAATACATTTCTAGCCTTGTACACAGGTCAGATGTTACCGCCACACTCCCACCGATGCTTGAGCCTCCAGTAGAACAAGGCCAACTTAATCATTTGGTTGCATACAGAAAGTGTTTGGAGGAATGGGAGGAGGAGTTCGTTGCTAGAGGTCGTTCTATGCTTAAAGAGCTATATCAGTTGCGGTACAATGCACGAGAGATCCGTCTACGTTTCCAAGATGAGGAGCGAGACATGGCGATTAGTAGACCCTGGGATGAGATTATGATTGCTCACCTGAGTATGGCATATGAATTAGTCACAGATGCAAAGGATAAAGAGGCTATCTACTCTTGGAAAACACTGTTAGTTTTCAAGGCAAAGATAGAGGAAACAATGGCATAAAAGTTAACTGAGAGTAGAGAGCATGTCACTAGTGCACTCCGGTTTGTGAGAACCTTAGTATCTCGCTTACTGTGCCGGTATCAGATTGAGGGTGGTGCATATGTTGAGCTTATTGATGTACAGTCAGAGCTCAAGGCACTCATCCATACTATTTTCAGTAGGGAGACCGTTGGCTATAAGATTAATCAGCTTACAGTCATGTTGGCGTTGTTCGATGAGGCAACCAGGAGCAGAGGTGAACTTCAGTCCCAATCACAATTGGTGAGGACATGCAACACAGGCATAGCATTCTTTGGCAGAGTATCAGAGCTCCAGACAGTGATGCAGTTAACAATCTCGTTGAGGGATTGGTTGCTCGAGATCACGACCAGTAGACTTCAGCTCCCACCTCTCAAGATAGACATTACACACAAGAGTTAAACTTGGTGTTATCTTTTCAAGTTAACTTGTTGTCTCATCTCATGCATATCTATTCTGGGATTAGGTTAATTCACTTGGAGTTGTATTTATAGTGTTCCAGAAAATCATAAACTGAAGATTATAGCATAGACAATCCATTCATTGACATAAAATAACATCTCATACATTCCTACTGCTAAGAAGAGTCATTAGACATGATCTAGGTCAGAAAACTTGCATTCAACATATATAGCAATCTTCAAATGAAATGTCCAGACAATAAGAGCACAGTTATTACACACAAGAGTTAAACTTGGTGTTATCTTTTCAAGTTAACTTGTTGTCTCATCTCATGCATATCTATTATGGGATTAGGTTAATTCACTTGGAGTTGTATTTATAGTGTTCCAGAAAATCATAAACTGAAGATTATAGCATAGACAATCCATTCATTGACATAAAATAACATCTCATACATTCCTACTGCTAAGAAGAGTCATTAGACATGATCTAGGTCAGAAAACTTGCATTCAACATATATAGAAATCTTCAAATGAAATGTCCAGACAATAAGAGCACAGTTTACAGTTTGATCAAATAGCATGAAAGAACAGAAATGCTGAACAATTGGCACAATCTGAAAGTTTTTTGCAATAAAATAAAATAGTAATAAAGGCCTGGCATCTTTAACCAAAATCAGTGTTTCTTCCAAATTCGGGACCCTTTTCTCACAATAGAGAAAAGTACATATAGCAAAAAAAACCCCCACCGCTTCAGAGAGCAGCAACAGAAAAGATTTCGCAATCCCCTGGCAATGATGCAAAAATAAGAATATTCCCCAAGCCGTTGCAACATAAATGATTTGAAACCAAGCATCCGGTCATTCCAGGCACAAGTGCATCCTCTGCAAATGATGGAGGTGGTCTTGGCAAGGCAAATCAGACAAGTGTCACCATCTCGTGCAAGTGATTATGACAGCAGTGGCCAATCGTAGCATTTGGTTCGTCTGGTTGATTGCCCAAATATGAGATCCGTCGACTAGGCACATGGCAGCCTTTTGTTGCCTGTGTGAATCTTTTCTCTCTCGCTGCTGAAGACTTGCGCTAAGGCTACACGTGTTGACTAGGCGGAGCACTTAACCAATAGTGGAGGGAACGATCACCAGCCGGGCGCAAAAGGGATGCATGGCAGCATTTCACTGCCCACGGTTGTTACTTCATCTCTATGCTGAAATCTTTGTGAAGAGTAGACACGTAGCAAGAGTACACAACAGATAACAATTGTGGGGCCCGCCAAACCTTTTGGGAATGAGGGCTTTGTGGCACTCGAGCGGAGCCCGATGAGGCAGCAAGAAAGAATGATCAAAAATATCCTGCAGCCACGACACGTGGAAGTATAGCAGGGGTTCCTCGAATGTGAAAGGAATGAAGAACTTCGGGGTTGCGAAGAGTAGACATGTGGAACAGGAGAGCAGACTTTTAGATAGAAGGTTGAGTTGATTACGTGCGATGCACGGGCCGATACATAGAGGAAAAATACACCCGTAGGGAGCTCGTAAATACTTATTAACAACTTTGGCGACTACCAGGGGCGTTTCGCTTAAAGAACGGAGAACCCAAAATATCTCTGGTTTACATACCAGAGCACCATCTCATTAGATAACAGAGTCAGAGATTGGAAAGAGCCGCCTGCAAAGGTGACCATTCATCTTCAGATGGCCTTACAATGTTGCGCAAATTCTCCTGTGCTCCACTTAGATCAATAGTTTCTTTATGAGGCAATGCATTAGGTAAACCGGCCCCTGCTTCACAATGAAATAGTAGTTGTGCAAGCGGATGAATAACTCCCTCAATGTCGGTTGCAGTGGGAAGATGACTGAAATTTCTAAAAGCATCCGGATCATTTTCCCTTCTATTCTTTCTGCAATTTGCTCGGCCGTAGTGTTGGGTGAAAATTATGTAATCAACTTTTCGATAGATTACACAACTAGGACTTCAGCCACAGCTATGTGAGATGTGAATCTCTCCTCTCGAAAAGGGGAGGCACCCTTCTTACTGCTGATAGAAGTGATAATAAAACAAACAAGTAATTACAAAATGTACACAATACTTACGAAGTGGGGGGGGTGTGTTACATTCATCCTTCTCTCTTTTTTCAAAGAAGATGTTTACAATGCTTCACTGTTGGTAGTTCTTAGTTCTTAATAACTCTAAACTAACAACGAGCAGTAATGCCAATACCTCTATCTTGTCAAAGCAAATAGTAGAGGTACCAGAAGTGATTAACAGTAAACTAGTAAAATAAAAGGGAAAGCTCACGAAGGCACAAAGTTGTTCCGTAGCTTTATCAATGGTGGATCTATGTAAAGTGTTTTGTTTGTCACGTTAGAAGCACAAAGTCTTCTTAGACGTAGCAATTCCTCAAACAGCATGAACAATTACAAGCGCAAAGTCTTATAGATTATCCAACCAAAGTATTCAAAACACAAATGAAAATCTAAATAAAGGATGTAACACAAAGTTTACATAAATTACGTAGAGTCCTTCAAATTTCTCAAGCTAATCACCACCAAATAAGATCAATTCATAAAAGTATTGAATCCAACACAAAGTCGAGTTTGCAATCCTCTTCTTTATTGATCAAATTTCATTCACAAAGTATGAACGCAAAATTTCACAATTCTGCTTCAAAAAGGGCAGCACTTCATTGCAAAATACTAAAGGATAAATTTACAATAGAAATCCCTCACATTATATAGAAAGAGGGATGAGAAAAATTAGGAATCTAATTGAGAAAATCAAGGAAAGTTAGGTGAGTGATTTAAGGAGATCTCACCTAACTTTGACCAAAGTCAAAGTGTAATTTGTTTTCAAAAGATTACATCTTCGAACTTGGTGCAATTACAATTTACAAAAAGACATCTAAGATGTCAGAAAATATTTACAAGATGCATAAAGGGATGCACCGGAAATGTCTAACACTGGAGATCAGGAACTTTCTTCATGTTTCCTTGCTTTGGGCACAGAAGTCTTCGTATTTTTTCCTGGTCTCCTACACGAACTTCTCATCCGGACCAACGGTGTAATCCACAATGGTGTGAATTCTCGTGATCGATCTCATGGCAGATGAGTGAACCTTCTTGCACCTGTCAAGATGCGTTTTTAGGTTATCCAATGTGAGCCTTGTATCACAAATGACGTTCTGTGAGGCTTCTGAAAAGTCTCAACTGTCAATCAACTTCATGATGGCTTCCTTGAAGATCTGAGATATTTTTGTGGCCGGCAGGAAGATACGATTCTCTTCAAGAAGTTGACCTGGTAACTCCTTGATACCTTTTTCAAGAATAACACGATGTCCTTCGACATCTTCCTGTACTTGGTGGAGATCTTCCGTAAGAGATTGAATTACTTGAATTCGAAGTTTCAAGGATTCTCTTACCTCAATGAACTTTTCTTTGTCAAGAATTACCTCGACTTCCACCTGTTTACTGAGCTTTACCTACTTCATCTCTGACCACGACAGTAGGCATTTTTCCATATCTCTGCGCTCCTGGGAAAGTACACTTTTTTCTTTATCAAGCTCTGTGGTGAGCTTGGCCAACAAGGTAGTTCTCTCATCCGCAGCAATTATGATCTGAGATCCATGTTCTATGATCTTCTCAATGAAATCATACAACACTTTGCCTTTGGAGGCGAACTTTTCAGCTTTCTTGACAGCTGGGTCCTCAATACTTACCACTGTCAGTGGTTGTGCATTAGTTGGAGATCATGCAAGTCTCTTTACAACAGTGGCATAATGCTCTGCCCTCTGCTTGTACATATTGCGAGCTTGCTCCATTTTATCCAGTCTTCCAGCCAAGATATCCAATGTCACTTGCGCATCAGCCTTTGCACTTTCATTGGTAACCTTGCCAAGCTGGACTTTTGTTACCGTGTAGTCTTCCATATTGACATCTCCTTCTTCTTGCAGCGGTATGCCAATCTCCGCATACTTGTTGCCAGTCTTATCAACATTCAGCCTTGAGTAGACTTTTGCCTTTTTCTTCCCTTTGGCTTTTGGAGGGACTATCTCTTCAAGGTCGAGCTCCTCTGGAGAGATCATTTGCTTCTTCCGCTTCGACACTTGAGATATCAGCCAAGGGGGAAGGAAGGAGGTGTGAACTTCTGGATTTACTATCAACTCAGTTGTCATCGTCACTTCCGAAGTTATTGTCACATCTGAAGTTACCATGGGTATTGTGACAATGGGAGAAGCGTTTGTCATCATCGCTCCTGTAGACTACACATTGAGCTGGTCACGCATTGACTCATTCATGAAACGATTGAATTCATTTTCAGAAGTGATATCATACGTTGGTGAAGACAGGCTAGGAATGGATGATGGAGGACTTGACAGTATATCAACCGTATGAATGCTTGTCACCGAGGGAGTATCAAGTGGGCTTGATGTTGTAGGAATAATGGATATCTCAACTGCAGGAATGCATGTGGTAGGAATGGGTGACGAGGGAACAGGAGGTGGAGTTCTTGAACTTGGAGGGGAATGAGGAACACTGGAAATCACAGGCGATGACGTTCTAGGAATTTCCTCAACTATATTCTCAGGTAGAGACGTAGTTCTTTCTCGATCATGCCTGGGTTCCTGTTGATCACCCTCTTGTCTCTCCGATTCTGGTTCACCTTCATAATCACCTTCAGATTCTTCTTCAGACTCTTGCCCGCCTTTTGAAACCTCTTTTGCATCGGAGTCTGCTTCTGTTGAGTCTTCATCTTCGGCTGATTGATCACTGGAAGTACCTGTTGTGACCTTTTCACACATCGCCCCATTCAAGATGGGGACCCCTAATTTTTGCTCCATTCTGGTCTTTTTGGCTTTGGTTCTTTTCTCGCTCTCTCTCTGTCTGTCTCTTGTCTATGGTCTGCCTTCCGGGGACGTTCCCGTCTTTGAACTTGAACAAGTGAAATTTGGCCAAGTCTGAAATTAGGGTTTGAGTCTTTCCAGCCAATTTGAAGTCAAACGAGGTGAAATCCGGTTGAAGTCTATCGAAATGAAGCTCCACATATCCTGCATTTAGAATAGAACATAAACTTCTTAGGCCCTACACCCTTTTAAATTCAGTTCATTTCCGGTTAGAATTATGAAACTTGCACTCACCTGCCAAATCATTTGAATCACACGAAAGCCCTTAGTATACTGTTTGTTGTTAGCCGTCGAACAATTGTGTAAGTCCCCTTGACATCCCAGCAATATCACATCGAGCCAAACTGAGCCTATTAGCACTCAAGGAACCTTGGAGTTGAAAGCATGATCTTACTCGCAATCTTAGCATGCTGAATACTTTGTTCAAGAGAGGATAGAGCGTCCGTTGGGAGACTTTATTCTGTGTTGGTGCGGTCTCAAAAACCACGTCAACAGTACCTTCTTCATGGAAATCTATCTCCTCTGGAATGGAATTTTTAGCTTTAGAGCGAGATGGATCAAATTCCGTGGTTTCTCCTTCTAGGACGGACTGGGTATCTTTCTTGCCAACAATAAACTTGATCTTGGGACCTCTTCGTCAAGAAGTGGGAACAGCCGCTGATTTATTTTTCATGCGGAGTTCTTGCTGTCGGCGAGCTTCTACTTCAGATTCTTCTCCTTCTGAATCTATTTTGAAACTTTTCATTTCATAACCATGCTTATGTAACCTGTTCATGTGTTTTTCGTGACTGCACCAACGCAGAATAAAGTCGCCAACAGCTACCCTATTCTCTCTTGATCAAAGTATTCCGCGTGCTAAGATTGCAAGAAAGTTCATGCGTTCAACTCCAAGGTTCTTTTAATGCGAATAGGATCAGTTGGCTCAATGTGATTTGCTGGTATTTCAAAGGGGCTTACGGAATTGTTCAGCAACAGAGGAAGGGAATTCAAATGCTTGAAAGATTTGTCTATAAAGTACAGGTTTCCTATTCTAACTAGAAAGTACTGAATTGAAATGGTGTAAGGTTTAGAGAGTCTAAATCTATTCTAAGGCATGGGACATGGCGATCAATTCTCAAAGGCTCCAACCAGGCTCTGCTTTGCCTCGCTTCAGACAGCCTCCACAGAACCGGTGCAATCTTCAAAGGAGTAGCTCAAGGTGTTCAGATCACAACTTAGCATGAAAATACCATCACAACGACGCATATAAACATACAAATCATGATCGAAGTTAAGTACATGATATTCCAGTTGACCACACAAGGCGCATTCACCATCAGCGAACACACTAGTGGTATGGATAGACGAAGTTTGCTCAAATTGAAAACCACATTCCACAATTACTATCTACTGCTTGCATGAAATGAAACCTATTTTACTTTAAGTCACTACTCGAATCAGAAGGACGAAGAAACCTTGCTAGCTACTCACAACAAAAGACGAAATTCATCATCAATGAAAATTCTTTTTATTGGGAGAGGGTTCACAACAATTTCTTACAAAGTTTTAAGGAAAAACTTTCCTTCTTCTTCAACTACTCTATCAATCTATATGAAGCTACTTCTAATCTGTCTCTCTATTCTAACTTCTACTCTAATTCTACTGTCTAATGAATGTACAAATGAAGGGGGGACTCCCCCTTTTATAGATGGCCAAGTCCAACGGACGGCTCAGATTACAATCAAATGGATGGCCCAAATCGTGCCACCTCAGCCCTAAACAAGATTTTCCCTAAAAACCGCCACCAAGAGGAGTGGGGTAATAAATGAGCCATTAATGCCCACCATCCTTCTAGAAGATTCCCGTTTGTAGACGCGTTCACACTGTTCTTGATCTTCTTTCTTGACGTTGTTCTTCAACTTCTTCTTTGTCACTTGAGTTATACTAAGTCTCAACACTTAGCCATTTTCTTGCAAATTTTCTTCCTTCGAGGTTGAAGTGTAGTCTTGGAGTACTTGCCTCATCGCTTGAAGTCCTTGTGCTCCGGCCTTGACATTCATCCTGCAAAACAAATAAAAGAAGAGCATCAGAACACCTATGAATCCACTTTACTTACTTGACCTCCATATTTTGATCAAGGGTTCATCGCTTTTCTCTAGCCAACTTTACTTTCTCAAAAGCTTCATGCCGGGGCATATGCCTTAGACAAAATTTCAACTCCCTCAAAGGCGTATTTAAGAGATGCATTTTGAAAATCATCTTTTGAGAGTGTTAGCTTCAACTGCATCATCTTCAAGGAATTCACTTTACCAGTTGCAGCTTTGATACTCAATTTCGTTCATCCCTGACCCTAGAAGATTAGTCCCACGAAGAATTCAATCAAATTCACCTAGGCAATCGGCTTAAAATTCATCAGCTGAGGCATTTTATCTTCAAAAACATCATTTATTCCCTGCCTTAGAATTTTTTTCAAATTTTCCCTAGGAAATTCACCAACCTGGTGCCTATCTAAAATATCCATCTTGAAGGCTTGGCAAAGCATAGAAGACTTTAAAATCCATTCCCTGTTGAAGATCTTCAATACCCAGAAGAGAATTTTCTTCAGAACGCGTCGAATCCATGGGTACCCAATGAACGGGTTCATTTAATTTTCTTGAATTTTGAACTTTGGAAAAATAAATTTTTTTAAACAAATTTAATCCCATTCTTCACATCTCTGAGTATTTCTTTGCTCTGACTTGGAAAATTTTTATTGTTCCTGCATTGCCAACATCTTCTGACTTCATCACTGGCAATCCTGCTCTTGCTTCAAGAAAAACTTCATCACCTTCATGTCTAGGCATATTTTCTAAGGAAGAAAATATTTTTCCTTAGAGAAATTTTAAATCACCTTGCATTTTGAAAATTTTCCTTAGAAAATTTTATTTGACTTCTTCCATTTTTCTCTAGCGCACTTCATCACCATGAGGAACATTTAACTTCACCACGCCTAGTAGTATCTTCCATCTCCACTTCCAACGCCTAGCTTATTTTATTTTCATTCACCACCTTGGCAATTGTCATTCCTTAGAAATATCATTTTTCACATGGCACACATCCCATTTGAAGGTGAATATTAAACTCCACCATGCCTTAGGAAATTTTATTCAAGTCTCCACCTTACACACTTGGGCGCATATGACACTTGAGGAAGGAAAACACATTTCCAACGCCTAGCCAATATTCTCCATCTTTATTTTTAACGCCTAAGATCAACTCTGTTTTCACCACGCCTTGCATTTTACCTCGCCACCTTCAACGCCTAGCATATTTTATTCACCCCTTTACCTCTGGCACATATTAGCATGTGTAGAGGATTAATGTTTACCATGCCCTCTTGTGACTTTTCAGTTTCCTAGATTTTGTCTTCACTCGGCCTTGCTTGGGCGCATCTAAGCATGTATGGAGGATTAGAACTTTGACTTGTTGACCTCTTAGGCGCATATGAACTAGGCCAAAGGATGGGCGCATATTGGCATATGTGAAGGACGAGTTTTTCTTACTTAGAAAGTTTTTTTATTTGCTTTGACTTGTTGACCTCTTAGCCTCATGGGCGCATTTCACATAGTGAGGTGGATGAAACTTGAAATATGGGCACATTTAGACAAGGGTGAAGGATAAACTTCGTTGACCTCTTTGACCTTCTTGCTTGTTGGGCGCATTTCTTACTTGGTGAAGGATGGGCGCATTTGGGGGGTGGTGGAGGACGAATTTTATACTTAGAATTTTTTGTATGCTACTAGCTGGAAGTGGGCGCATTTCACCTATGGAGGTGGATGAAACTTTCAAACGCCACCTTGACTCTTGTGAACTTGGGCGCATTTGAAGGTGGCAGGAGGATGAAACATGTTAGAATTTTTTTCAAACCCCTCTCTGTTGATTGAGGGCGCATTTTGACATAGGAGGGGGATGAAGTTTAAACTTAGAATTTTTTCCATGCTTGGCCTGTGAAGAGGGTGCATTTTGCTATGTGAGGGAGGATGAAAATTAACACTTAGAAATTTTTCTAAACTTCTTCATCAACTTCAGCTGAGCTGGGCGCATTCTGAGGGTGGTGAAGGATGAACTTCCAGACTTAGAAATTTTTCTCTCGTTCTCGCCAGCTTCTCTATGCCTTACTATTTATAGTAAGTCTCTCCCTTTTTGCATCTCTGAAGCTCAGAACAATTTGAAATTTCAAACACTGCATCCTCACGACCCTGTTACCCTGTTGACACTGCTATTTTTAGTTGGCCTGCTATTTTTAGCCCACTTCGAAGGTAATTTTCTATAAATAGTAACTGCTCGCTTCTGATACCTCCATAGCTCCGATTAACTTGAAAGTCGAATGAGGCGCTCCTCACCACATGACCTGCCTGCTGACATCAGCAATGCACCTAATTTGCTATTTTTAGCCTTTTTCCAAACTGACTTACTATAAATAGTAAGTGCTCCATTTGACTTGAAATTTTACCAGCAGATAGCCTGAAGGATGCTGATCGCAGTGGTATACCTCGGTTTTCGAAAATTCTAACTTTTTACCCTTTTTTTGGGTCCCGAAGCTGGAAACCCTAATTTGCTCTGCATGCATATCAAATGATCTCTGTTTGTCCTCATTTTTGTCGCATTGCGATCACCTCGTGATTGTAAAGTCTGGGAAGACGCACCTGCTAAAAATAGTAAGTTCCTTACTGATTGATTATCTTGATTTGCATGTCACATCACTGCGAAGCTCTCGAAAAACCCATAAGGAATATGCCGACATGCAAAGAAAACCCTGACATGCAAACCCTAAAAATAGCCTCCGAAGGTTGAACTCTAAAAGTCGTTATCTCACTTTGCATGTTATACCATCGCGAAGGTCTCTGAAAACCCAGCAGGAATATGCAGACATGCGCTGAAAAACTCTGCATCTAAGCCCTAAAACTTGCTCCGGAAGCTGGACTGCTAAAAATAGAAAGTTGCCTGTTTCAGTTCAAATTTTGCGCACGAGCAGCCTGATGTACTCCGAATTCAATGTGACTGTCGGAATCTCAAAAAAGCTGACAGATTGCCTGTAATTGCACACTTACTAAAAATAGTAAGTACTCGAAATTTGATGAAAATTTGCTGAAAGCCTGCTGGAAGCACACTAACAATAGTGTTAGTCTCAATTTTCAATTTATTCACTTCACTTGACCTCAATTTGACTGGAGAAATACAAACCCTAATTCTCAGACTTGGCCTAATTTCACGTTTTAAGCTCAATGACGGGCACAATCCCCCGATAGGCAGACAGCAAAAAAGAGAGACAATGACAAAACGAACTAAAATCAAGCCAAAAGTTCAAGACAAAGCAAAAATTAGGGGGTCCCCATTTGCAATGGGGCGATGTGTGAAAAAGGTCACAACATTAGCCCCAACCTGAATAAATGTTCTTGAACATTTCAAAGACAAAACCCATTCCATACTCAGAACCTTTGGATAATTCTTTCCAACCCATCAATTGACTAGGGGATATACTTAAAAGGGGAGAAAAATCCTAAATTGGATCAAGGCACCTCATCTTTTGATTACAAGTGTGTGCATATGCAATTGTTCCAACTCAAAAGGCCATTGAAGCTCCTAGGATCCGTCCTAGCAAGTTAAATAAATATCTAAACTTCAAAAGCATCCTAGACATTGCCTCGCTGCCGGTCAGGCGTCCATAGCCCCGACGAGGTTGTCGCTACAATTCTCACGAATATTGCTCCACTGCCGGTCGGGCGTCCATAGCCCCGGTGGAGTTGCTCGTACGTTCCCAAAACCAATATTTCATGATATTTTTCTTTCCATTTCTCATTTTTCTTTTTGATATTTCTTTTAAGCACATTTTTTTTTTCTTTTGATCTTCCGTCAATTCCTCAATTGGCTGGCAGGCAATGAAGCCTCCAATGGGTTTGAGAATTGTAGTGGTGCTGAAGCAGGACGTAAGATTTTCACTCGCCAAGACTTCTCCTAAGAAACCTCAATGACTTAGAGCAATTAATCATGTGTGTAAAACATAGCAATCACAAGACTTTGTGTCAAGACACAATAGATGATTCCCTTCCAAGTCAAGTACAGATCTTCATCAAATGATAAGACTTGAAAGAACAACCTCAGATCCTAAAGCACTTCCTGAATGACTATCTAAGAAATGGACTAACATTACATCAACATTGTACTAGAGTATGGCGAAAGCAACACAACATCCCCCTTACAAATGGGATCCCTTTTATTGAAAGGAACAACTAAACTATGAAAGCAAGACAACTAGTCTAAACAAAAACAAAAACTTTAAGCGAACAACAATCAAAAGACCCAAATACATACAACTCCTAGCATGATTTCTTAGGATGTGCAATAACAGCAAAGTAGTAGTCATAGTACGAAGTTTTGCAAACTTGTCTTTAAACTCAGAAAAATATTCTCTCAAAGGACAAATCTGAAATTCAGGCAGAACTTCAGGAAAGACTAGTAACTGGGGCAACTCATCTGGACCATGATTAATCCATAAACAAGTTTTCTTTCCTAAATCTCCATAATCAAAATGATATTCTTTGTAGCCAATAGTAGGGAAAGGTACAACCTGGTGGTCTTCATTCGCTGGCATGAATTCTTGCCTGTCGTCTATTGCTTCATCAGGAGGTCGAAGTTGATGGTGGACCAAACCTCTTGCATCTAAAACATGGAGATGATCCAAACTGGGAGGAGTGGGGAGGGAAATCAATTCAATAGGGCATTTGGAATTTTGGATCACTTCATGCGCAGGCTCCTTTTGAATCTCTAACAGTGGATCAAGCCCCAACTTGAATTGTTCTTCATTTTCTATCTCTTTATCAGGCAGTGTTTCATTTGTTTCAATTTCATCCAGCAATTCCTCCGTGACTGTGAATAATGGATCAAGTGTTGATGCAAAATGCATTTCATATTCTGCCTCCATCTTGGTAGCCCATTTATCATCAAACATATCATCTTGCCTTAAGCTGCTTACCATTTCTTCCATCTGGTTCATGCATGATTGAACCTTTTCATCAAGGGGCATTCCTTCTTGAAGTGTACCGAAATCACTTCCCTTTTCATGTTCTCCTGCTTGAGTGAATGAACATTGAAAATTTCTCACACCATCCGTACTTTGAGCTAAGTCCTCCATTCCTAGTTCTTGATGATCTTCAACAATTTGCAATTCATTCACTTCCGTATGCTGACAGTTGCCTTGGGTGTTTCCTCTTCCTTGGATGTATCCCATTGCTTCTTTGATTTTTGCTCCAATAGCCTCTTGTTCTAGCGTGATGTAGGAACAATCTTCATCTGCTTGCTCCCTAAGCTCGATCACATCCTCTTGTTGTGACTTATTCTCCTTGTTGTTGGATGATGTTGAGGTACCCTCCTCATTTGGTGCTAAAAATGTTTGTGTGACATATTCAATCCATCCTTTGTCCTTGAAGAATCCATATGGTAGTACTGGTAATTTGAGGCGACATCTGGCAAAGTTAATGGCTTCTTCACATGTTGTGCAAGTGAACTCTGGATGAGGTGCGTTGTGAATCCGACACCGAGGGAGCAAAACACCTTTCAAGCAAACATTGTCAAGTTCCATCTGACTTTGGATCCTAAGTATGAATCTCGCGAAAGCCTCATCCACAACTTCTGGAAGGCTATAATCATCAGGTTCTACATCCAATATTCCTGGCTTGGGGACATCCCAAAAGAAAATTTTCCCTTGGAGAACAAGCTCTATCCTTGAGAGGAATGTTAAGCAACTGATTTCTTCGTGCTGGGAGGTCTCATGAATTCAACATTGTCCCGGCAAAGCAAACTTAGACAAATTCTCGGGCCACAGTTGTGCATTCAATCTTTCATGAATCTCAGCAATATCTGTAAGACTGTCTTGAGAGCAAGAAATATGCCCACCCATTGAGAAATCTCTTTTTTGATTTTCCATTTTTTTGATTTTTTGAATTTTTCAACTTTTCACTTTTTTTCGATTATTTGACATAAGAGAGATCTAACAAATCTCCGATTTGGAACTTCAAAGCTCATATTGGTTCCTTCCAGCCAACTTCTGGAACAATTCAAAGCTCACCCTCCTTCTAGCGCCAATTCTGTTGATGTGTTTTTCGTGGCCGCACCAACGCAGAATAAAGTCGCCAACAGCTACCCTATTCTCTCTTGATCAAAGTATTCCACGTGCTAAGATTGCAAGAAAGTTCATGCGTTCAACTCCAAGGTTCTTTTAATGCGAATAGGCTCAGTTGGCTCAATGTGATTTGCCGGTATTTCAAAGGGACTTACGGAATTGTTCAGCAGCAGAGGAAGGGAATTCAAATGCTCGAAAGATTTGTCTATAAAGTACAGGTTTCCTATTCTAACTAGAAAGTACTGAATTGAAATGGTGTAAGGTTTAGAGAGTCTAAATCTATTCTAAGGCATGGGACATGGCGATCAATTCTCACAAGCTCCAACCAGGCTCTGCTTTTCCTTGCTTCGGACAGCCTCCACAGAACCGGTGCAATCTTCAAAGGAGTAGCTCAAGGTGTTCAGATCACAACTTAGCATGAAAATACCATCACAACGACGCATATAAACATACAAATCATGATCGAAGTTAAGTACATGATATTCCACCATTCACCATCAGCGAACACACTAGTGGTATGGATAGACGAAGTTTGCTCAAATTGAAAACCACATTCCACAATTACTATCTACTGCTTGCATGAAATGAAACCTATTTTACTTTAAGTCACTACTCGAATCAGAAGGACGAAGAAACCTTGCTAGCTACTCACAACAAAAGACGAAATTCATCATCAATGAAAATTCTTTTTATTGGGAGAGTGTTCACAACAATTTCTTACAAAGTTTTAAGGAAAAACTTTCCTTCTTCAACTACTCTATCAATCTATACTAAGCTACTTCTAATCTGTCTCTCTATTCTAACTTCTACTCTAATTCTACTGTCTAATGAATGTACAAATGAAGGGGGGACTCCCCCTTTTATAGATGGCCAAGTCCAACGGACAACTCAGATTAAATCAACTGGATGGCCTAGATCGTGCCACCTCAGCCCTAAACAAGATTTGATCTAAAAACTGCCACCAAGAGGAGTGGGGTAATAAATTAGCCATTAATGCCCACCATCCTTCTAGAAGATTCCCGTTTGTAGACGCATTCACACTGTTCTTGATCTTCTTTCTTGACGTTGTTCTTCAACTTCTTCTTTGTCACTTGAGTTATACTAAGTCTCAACACTTAGCCATTTTCTTGCAAATTTTCTTCCTTCGAGGTTGAAATGTAGTCTTGGAGTACTTGCCTCATCGCTTCAAGTCCTCGTGCTCCAGCCTTGACGTTCATCCTGCAAAACAAATAAAAGAAGAGCATCAGAACACCTATGAATCCACTTTACTTGACCTCCATATTTTGATCAAGGGTTCATCGCTTTTCTCTAGCCAACTTTACTTTCTCAAAATCTTTATGCTGGGGCATATGCCTTGACAAAATTTCAACTCCCTCAAAGGCGTATTTAAGAGATGCATTTTGAAAATCATCTTTTGAAAGTGTTAGCTTCAACTGCATCATCTTCAAGGAATTCACTTTACCAGCTGGAGCTTTTATACTCAATTTCGTTCATCCCTGACCCTAGAAGATTAGTCCCACAAAGAATTCAATCAAATTCACCTAGGCAATCGGCTTAAAATTCATCCGCCGATGCATTTTATCTTCAAAAACATCATTTATTCCCTGCCTTAGAATTTTTTTCAAATTTTCCCTAGGAAATTCACCAACCTGGTGCCTATCTAAAATATCCATCCTGAAGGCTTGGCAAAGCACGAAAGACTTTAAAATCCATTCCCTGTTGAAGATCTTCAATACCCAGAAGAGAATTTTCTTCAGAACGCGTCGAATCCATGGGTACCCAACGAACGGGTTCATTTAATTTTCTTGAATTTTGAACCTGGGAAAAATAATTCTTTTTAAACAAATTTAATCCCGTTCTTCACATCTCTAAGTATTTCTTTGCTCTGACTTGGAAAAATTTTATTGTTCCTGCACTGCCAACATCTTCTGACTTCATCACTGGCAATCCTGCTCTTGCTTCATGAAAAACTTCATCACCTTCATGTCTAGGCGTATTTTCTAAGGAAGAAAATATTTTGCCTTTGAGAAATTTTAAATCACCTTGCATTTTGAAAATTTTCCTTAGAAAATTTTATTTGACTTCTTCCATTTTGCTCTAGCGCACTTCATCACCATGAGGAACATTTAACTTCACCACGCCTAGTAGTATCTTCCATCTCCACTTCCAACGCCTAGCTTATTTTATTTTCATTCACCACCTTGGCAATTGTCATTCCTTAGAAATATCATTTTTCACTTGGCGCACATCCCATTTGAAGGTGAATATTAAACTCCACCATGCCTTAGGAAATTTTATTCAAGTCTCCACCTTACACACTTGGGCGCATATGACACTTGAGGAAGGAAAACACATTTCCAACGCCTAGCCAATATTCTCCATCTTTATTTTTAATGCCTAAGATCAACTCTGTTTTCACCACGCCTTGCATTTTACCTCAC
The DNA here is from genome assembly GCA_007258455.2 of Sequoia sempervirens. Lineage (NCBI taxonomy): Eukaryota > Viridiplantae > Streptophyta > Pinopsida > Cupressales > Cupressaceae > Sequoia > Sequoia sempervirens. The sequence continues at coordinate 248,496 of VDFB02071736.1, forward strand.
CACCTTCAACGCCTAGCATATTTTATTCACCCCTTTACCTCTGGCACATATTAGCATGTGTAGAGGATTAATGTTTACCACGCCCTCTTGTGACTTTTCAGTTTCCTAGATTTTGTCTTCACTCGGCCTTGCTTGGGCGCATCTAAGCATGTATGGAGGATTAGAACTTTGACTTGTTGACCTCTTAGGCGCATATGAACTAGGCCAAAGGATGGGCGCATATTGGCTTATGTGAAGGACGAGTTTTTCTTACTTAGAAAGTTTTTTGATTTGCTTTGACTTGTTGACCTCTTAGCCTCATGGGCGCATTTCACATAGTGAGGTGGATGAAGCTTGAAATATGGGCGCATTTAGACAAGGGTGAAGGATAAACTTTGTTGACCTCTTTGACCTTCTTGCTTGTTGGGCACATTTCTTACTTGGTGAAGGATGGGCACATTTGGGGGGTGGTGGAGGACGAATTTTATACTTAGAATTTTTTGTATGCTACTAGCTGGAAGTGGGCGCATTTCACCTATGGAGGTGGATGAAACTTTCAAACGCCACCTTGACTCTTGTGAACTTGGGCGCATTTGGAGGTGGCAGGAGCATGAAACATGTTAGAATTTTTTTCAAACACCTCTCTCTTGATTGAGGGCGCATTTTGACATAGGAGGGGGATGAAGTTTAAGCTTAGAATTTTTTTCAAACACCTCTCTCTTGATTGAGGGCGCATTTTGACATAGGAGGGGGATGAAGTTTAAACTTAGAATTTTTTCCATGCTTGGCCTGTGAAGAGGGTGCATTTTGCTATGTGAGGGAGGATGAAAATTAACACTTAGAAATTTTTCTAAACTTCTTCATCAACTTCAGCTGAGGTGGGCGCATTCTGAAGGTGGTGAAGGATGAACTTCCAGACTTAGAAATTTTTCTCTCGTTCTCGCCAGCTTCTCTGTGCCTTACTATTTATAGTAAGTCTCTCCCTTTTTGCATCTCTGAAGCTCAGAACAATTTGAAATTTCAAACACTGCGTCCTCACGACCCTTTTACCCTGTTGACACTGCTATTTTTAGTTGGCCTGCTATTTTTAGCCCACTTCTGAAGGTAATTTGCTATAAATAGTAACTGATCGCTTCTGATACCTCCATAGCTTCGATTAACTTGAAATTCGAATGAGGCGCTCCTCACCACGTGACCTACCTGTTGACATCAGCGCATGCACCTAATTTGCTATTTTTAGCCTGTTTCCAAACTGACTCCATTTGACTTGAAATTTTACCAACAGATAGCCTGAAGGATGCTAATCGCGGTGGTATACCTCGGTTTTCGAAAATTCTAACTTTTTACCCCTTTTTTTGGGTCCCGAAGCTAGAAACCCTAATTTGCTCTGCAAGCATATCAAATGATCTCTATTTGTCCTCGTTTCTGTCGCATTGCGATCAGCTCGTGATTGTAAAGTGCTGGGAGGCGGCTGCCGGGACGCACCTGCTAAAAATAGTAGGTTCCTTACTGAGTGATTATCTTGATTTGCATGTCACATCACTGCGAAGCTCTCGAAAAACCCATAAGGAATATGCCGACATGCAAAGAAAACCCTGACATGCAAACCCTAAAAATAGCCTCCGAAGGCTGAACTCTGAAAGTCGTTATCTCACTTTGCATGTTATACCATCATGAAGGTCTCTGAAAACCCAGCAGGAATATGCAGACATGCGCGTAAAAACTCTCCATCTAAGCCCTGAAATTTGTTCCGGAAGCTGGACTACTAAAAATAGAAAGTTGCCTGTTTCAGTTCAAATTTTGCGCACAAGTAGCCTAATGTGCTCCGAATGCAGTGTGACTGTCGGAATCTCAAAAAAGCTGACAGATTGCCTATAATTGCACACTTACTAAAAATAGTAAGTACTCGGAATTTGATGAAAATTTGCTGAAAGCCTGCTGGAAGCACACTGACAATAGTGTTAGTCTCAATTTTCAATTTATTCACTTCACTTGACCTCAATTTGACTGGAGAAATACAAACCCTAATTCTCAGACTTGGCGAAATTTCATGTTTTAAGCTCAATGACGGGCACAATCCCCCGATAGGCAGACAGCAAAAAAGAGAGACAATGACAAAACGAACTAAAATCAAGCCAAAAGTTCAAGACAAAGCAAAAATTAGGGGGTCCCCATTTGCAATGGGGCGATGTGTGAAAAAGGTCACAACATAACCATTCTGCAGTGTTGGCTAGGATTGGCTTCAATCTCTCTCTCATGCTGGTAATTTCTTTCCTAGACCATTGAATTGCAGGCAACGGTCTTTTAGAAACCTCTTGTTCATCATAGAGAGCATTCATGATATTGCCAGGATGTGCAAAATCCTCTGATAGGTCAGCAATATCAAGGTCTCTAATCTGCTAAACAGTTAACCTACAATAATCCATTTTGCGAATGGCTTCTTCATCTCTACAATCAGCCCAAATGTCTTCAAAGCGATACTTGTGATGATGACCCTTTTGTAATTTCTTTCTGACATCTCAGTAATCAAAATCAAACCTGTACCTGTAGGTCTTGATTGTCATGATTTGCATTTCAACATAAACAGACTTGGCTTTCTGTACAGTTGGGATAGTATATCTGTCGATTGTCAGTGGGAACTTGAATCTGTAATGTCCCCATTTTTAGCACTACACTGTTCAGTGATTGATGGCCTATCCCTGGAGTGCTGTCGACCAGTCGAAGCAGAATTAGGGTTTCCGGCTGCTTGGTGGGCTCTTTTGAAGATTCGGGGGTTTGCATGTTGGAGTTTGGCTATTTGGATTCTAGATTCCTTTTGGGTTTTCAGAGAGCTTCGCAGAGGTATGACATGCAACTGCATTGGGCAAACTTTCCGGACTTACTATTTTTAGTAAGTTATGACGGCTACATCTTGGAGTTTGGGATTTTGGATTGCGGATTCTTTCTGGGTTTTCAGAAAGCTTCGCAATGGTGTCGCATTCATTGCATTTTGGGCAACTTCTTGAATTTACTATTTTTAGTAAATTCTATTTTTAGCAGTGGTCCAGTCAGCATCAACTCAGCAGGCTTTCCTCTTCTGGCAGTTCAGTTGGTAATATTGTTTTGGCTTTTTGATGCATTTTCTGGAGAGATAAGTATTTTAATTAAAATAATGTTATATTATAATGTTATAACCCCTTGGCCTAGCTTCATGACTTTAAGTTGTTCTGAAAAGGGGGACCTCATGGGTGGACGCATCATTAGGGAAAGTTTTAATACTTCTAAAGTCAAATATTGCTCTTGGAGGTGGGACGCCAACTTTTGGAGAGAAGATAATTTTAAATTAAAAGAAAATTGCCTTTATGAAAAAGGATGCCATCTTAAAGGGAGACTTGGTCAAGTGAAAACCCTAAAAGCATCTTGGGGAGTGGGGCGCACCTTCGGGAAGCTTCTAGAGGTGTCTTCTCAAAATTATAAAAGGGAGCCTTGGGTCTTCATTTCATCTTTTGTCTACCTTATTGTTATGTTGCTGGATTGACTTCAGGCACTCGCTTCGAGGAAAGCACACCTCCTAGCAATGGATCATCTTCTTGCTTGAAAGATAGCAACTAGTTGAGAAGTAGTTTGTAATAGGTTTGTCTTGCATTTCAGTTGAGTATCTTGCATTTTGGAGTTCTAGTTTTGCATTTTCTGTCTCATTTTGAAGTTGCTGAATAGCATTGCTGAATGTATGAATTGCTCATATCTTTGGAAATAAAAATATTATCATTCTGGGTAGTTTTCCAGCTTGGAGCGACCCTTCTTGGGAGTTTCCAGATTTTTTAAAGGTGTCTAGAATTTTATATTTAAAAATCGTCCCTCTTCTTGGCTGCACCATTCTGGGGCTATCTTGGAAAGTGTGCACAAAAATAATACTGCATTTTGTGGGTCATTTCTCAGCTTGGATCTCATTGTCATCATCCTAGCTTTCATTTGCATCAAGTCTCATGTCATTCCGACAAGTATTGAGTGAATTGTGAGTATTTTAGTGGGTTCTAGGGTTGCTGGTTATGCATTTCAAGTTGTTCTGTCATATCAGATTTTGGAAAGTGCATTTTTGGTGAAGGGTTAGTGTTAGGAAGTCTTACTAAGCTTGGTCGAGGTCACATTTACTATTGCAGCAATTGAAGAGCTTCTAATCCTTGTTCTTGCAGACACTTCCTATATTTTGTAAGTTGAACAGTAGTACTGTCAGCATTCTCTCTTCTGCTCTTTACTTTACTGTATTTTTCCACTGGATAAGTGGAAGAGGCTAGCTTGCCGCCTATTTACTTTCTGTACTTGTTCTCTTTTAGTTTTGTAATACCCACTGGATAAGTGGAAGACGCTGGCTTGCCGCCTACTTACATTCTGAAGTTGCATTTGTATTTCTTTATATCTCCGCCATATGGTCGCCTCATCTCCATCTTGAATTTGGGTAGCACATACTTGGTGTCGAGTACTTTTAGTTGCAGTTCTGATTTAATGTACTGACAATCCTCTTGCCATATGACAGCCTCTCTCGTGTTGAGATTGAGTGCGCATTCTTGGCAACGAGTTATTTGTAACTACTGGTTTGATTTGAACTAACCCTAACGGGTTCTTGTTTATTGAGTTGCTATATTGAAAAATTGGAAAAAAAATTGGTCCAGTTCATTACAAATCCACGCTTGTGGTTACTTCTTCGTTCTTTATGCACTGAAATCAGCTGTCTACGTGTCTCCATGAGAACCCACGTATCCAAAGGATAACGTGGCAGCATGTAAGGACAGCCAGTGTAGCATCCTACTCTCAAATAAGTAAACATTTGGAATTGAAGAAATAGGCATCCAACTTTACTTACCACCTTATAGGCTTCATCAGATACCCTCTTCCTCTCGAGAGCTGGATCAAAATTGAAAAGCAAAGGTGCAAAGAAAGCATCTGTAACCCGCCTGAAGTGATGAAAGCTTTCCTTCAGTTCCAATTGAGAGAAAAATTTGTACACAGGTACCAGCATCCGATTCCCTTTTGTGGATAGACCTGGGAATTGTCTCATTACGGCTACTACGTACACCAGGTAAGAAGTCATATAGAATTTCAATGTGGAAGGCGCATTCATCAGCTGCTCATGTATTTCATCACTGATCTGTTTTCCCCAGTCAATGTGCACCTTTTGTCTTCTTATAATTCTGATGTATTCATACATCCAATCATGAAAAGTGGATGATTCTGGCAAGCCTTTTACTTTGCTTAAAAATGTGATCATATCTTTGACGTCATCTTTGAAATCACTTCGCAAGAGTCCCTTTGGCCATCTAGAAACATATTGTCTAGGTTTCTTCAACAATTGAGTATTTATTAGGTTTTTAGCCTTGTTGGGATCAGCGTCAAAGACTTCTTGTGCTTTCTGTATAGAGATATCAATGTATTTCTCCATTTGAGGAACCTTGAACACAATGTCAAAGAAATCAGGGTCAAGTCTTAAAATCTCGTGCCCAAAAGAATCAATCACACTTCTGCTTTCCCTGATGTAGTGAGATGCCACTTGAAGGACAAATTCCGTATTGTGTGCAGCAGTACGAAACATAGCTACCAAATGCAGGTTACTGTCTACAATTTCCCTCATCGGGTCAGGAAGAGGCTTCATCTCAGTTTGCTTTGCAAAATCAACCAAGTCTTGATGGCCAACCTCTGTGCCTTTTATTTCTTCCACCTTGGAGACCACTATAGTCAGCGGGTAGACACCTTGATATTTATATTTCATCTTGCCTTTTGCTTTTGAAGAAGACGGAGATTTACTGGCAGTCATCAAGAGCGACTAAATCTTTGATCAATCAACTTTGAAGATCTTGAAAAGCGACTGCAAGGTGTCGATCCAGAACAAACATTAGTCGTTAAATAGCACGGGAATGCGCGAAACGAGCAACTATGATGGACAAGCACGGAGCGGAGGGCAGGGCACGCAAAATGATGCACAAAATGCAAGGAGCGAGGTTCAGGACTAAATTGGGCAAGTTTGAAGTGTTTTAGGAAAAAATTGTGAAAAGTGTAAGGGCCCACTTTTTCAGCGCCCTTACATTTTGGAGAATTATGACTTTGATGTAGGGGCGCTGAAAAACAATGCCCTTACACTTCTCAGTGTTAGAATAAAATTCCAAAATGCCAGGGCGCACTTTTTCAGCGCCTCTGCAATTGAGATATAATTCTGGAAACAGATGCAATGATGCTTGAAAACAGTGCTTGAGGTTTTTGAAGCATGGGAATGTTAAAAGACAAAAATTTGTTTTTGTGTATTGAGTTGCTCTTGAATTTTATTTCACCGCCATTGCAAATGTGGATAAGAACCAAGCAATTTTACTCACAAAATGTGAGTTTCTTCAATGTTCGCTGCACCAAATCATTCTTGAAAGGGCTACGTAGAAAGACACTAAAACAAAAACATAGGAGAGAAAGAATGAAAAGAAAAATGCATGGGAGAGGAAAGTCACGCCAAAACAAGCCAAAACAAACATTGTGTGAGGGTGTATCAGGAAAACGCGCAAAGATAAGAGGAAAATGCCACACAAAAGTGCGATGGAGAAGAAGCAAGGAAAAACGCACAAGAGTAAGAGACGAGGATGAGCAAAGACCAATACGCGTTTTGCAAAGCAGTAGATTCAAAACAATCGCAAAAAGGAAACGTGTTGATAAATTTTTAACAAGAAAGAATGTGTAAATGAGAAGACAAAGAGAAAACGTACCTGAAAAGGTGAACTCGAAAAACCCTAGCTTGATGCAAAATCAGAAGATCTTTGAAAAAACGTGTTTTGCAGCTTGAGAAGGAGTTCAGTCGAAAATTATAAACAATGAAAATAAAACAATAGAATCACTTTTAAGTGAAAGAAAAACATAAAAACCTAACTTAATTCGAACAATAAATTTAGGCACGAAAAGTGGCACAATGAACGAAAAATGTAAAACACTTGAAGAAACGCGCCTAGGCAAGAAAAAGACTAAGTTAGGATAAAAAGTGTAATAGCGCACTTTTTCAGCGCTCTTACACTTTGAAAGAAATCACCTTCATGTAGGGGCACTGAAAATCAGCACCCCTACACTTTTTATACTCAGCCAATTTTTTAATTGTGAGCAGGAGCGCATTTTTTCAGTGCAACTACATTTTTCACAATTAACTAAGTACGAACAGTGGGACTTCGCGAAGGGGCTCGTTTCGAAGGTCTTCGTGAGGCGAACATAGGGGGACGTTCAAATTGAATGTTTGCGACTTTGGAATGCATTTCGAGGTGGCATGAAAAACACCTCGTTTTGCGTGCTTGAACTTCACGAATCCTAGGAAATGGACAAGTTTCGTAGGGGGGTTATCCGTGGAATGAGCGCTGCTAGATTCCGTGATAACACGTAGCAATAGAGCCATTTTCAAGGAACAGGGACGGAAAACCCATCCTACTTAACTCGGAGAAACTCTCCCGTATATTGTCCAGTGTCTTGCTCAAAGTAGCCGCGGCTGCTTTAGTGCGCTGGAAGGCAAAGTGGCAATGGATGAACTTATTTGTCGTCTGAGCAGTAGCATCCTGATCCTCAATCCCCACTCTAGCGAGATTTTCATCAGAGATCGAGTATAGCTTAGTGAGCAGATCTTTTGCTTCCGGAACCTTCTCCAAGATGAACCGTAGGAACTGCTCAATTGTATCATGAGTCTCTTGAGTTTGCTTTGATGCCTTGGTGATGAATCAAAGGGTAGGCTGCAGTGCTAAGCAAAAAGTTTTAATCTTTTCCTAGTGAGAGATGTACAACTGCCTAACCAACTGAATAATGTTTGGCTGTGTAGGAGAAGATAGGAGAGAGCTTTTAAGAGAAGCAATCTCTGTGTCCCTTGAACTAATGGACTAAGCCAATTCTGCCCTTTTTTTTTCTTGGACGCTAGTTGCTCCACAGAGCTGCTCATTTCTTTATTCCAATTCTCCTCGGCTCGGGAGTGATTTGCTAAGTGCACGTCCAGATTGGACTTTGTCTCTTGGAGCTCTTCTTCTAATTGAGCTTTTAGGCCCTTAAATTCAGCCTGTTTTTCTTGTATTTTCTGCTCATATTGAGCTTGTTGGTGCTCCAAAGCCTCATTCCTCTGTGCCATTCCTTGACTGTAATCAAGGCGAAGTCGCTCCAGCTCTTCATTCTTTAGCCGCAAATTCTGCTTCGTCTCCTGATTCTTAGACTATAGCTCTTTTACCATGGCAGGGTCAGTAGTCTGAATCTTCACGAGCTCACCCTGAAGTCTGTTCTTCTCATCCTCTGCTGCCAGTGCCCTCTCTGTCATACGTGCAATATCCGCCTCCAGGGATTTCTCTTTTTTCTCTAAAAAACTAACTCTTTCCCTCACCGCTTTAAGATGCTCATCCTCCTTCTTTAGCTGGCGGCCAGTTTTAAGAAGTCAAAGGTGACCACCCGTTGTGTTTCCTCCATGATCTCAACCTTATCCTGCGGTTGGGCCACCTTCATGTCAAGTGCTACCACATATATTTCATAATCTTTTGGGTGCATCTCCTCCTAAGGCTTCGTTACTCTCAGGTACATGGTTGCAAACTTCAATTCCTGTCGGGTCTCATCATAAAGAATCTGTATTTTTGGCTCAGCAGAAGCACTGTCATCTTTTTCCCTGCACTTTTGCATTCTACTTGTGCGTGCTTGCTTTCCACAATCAATCTATGCCATAAATTCGGTTGGCGACGAAAATAGTCCGCCTGCGAAAGGAGCACCAAAAGGTAGGGCATAGGGATAGGTAACCCTGGTAGGTGCGGACATTTGTTTCTTCTAGAGAGTGACAGTTTGCAGGGAGAAGTGGGGCACATTCCAAAACTTGGTTTGAGGACCAGCAAAAGGGATAGTCACTTGCCATGACTCAATTGGTAAATCGGCTGGGGGACTTGTTGGCGTTTAAATTCGCACCTCTGGAATGCGGATTTGAAAACGGACAGCTATGCACAGATAAACTGCTCTTCAAATTATGAGGGGAAGCTCCCTCTTGCTGATGATGTTTGAAAGAAAGAAAACTAAAACTAAGTTGCCTATCTTTTTGGATCAGCTTACAGCACAAGGTTTTTTAAACACAAACGCCGCAGCTGAGATTTTCTGATAAGAAGTTCAACTACGACTAACTTAAACTAAAGACGTTCCTAACCTCTCAAGTAATAGCAGAGCAAGAAAAGTTAGAAATTAACAAGGTAGATTCTCTAACAAAAATACTTTAATAATCTCTCTCCCAACAAACACCTACACACTTCACTGTAAGCTGAAATAAAGATCATGAAAGCATAACATAGATAACGGAAATCTGAGATTTTCGACCAAGGCAAAAGAGGCTCATGATTTTATTACTCAAATCTCTGAAACAAAACTCCTTCTAACATGCCTTGAACAAGAAATTGCAGCTAAGGAGGCTTGCAAACTTATTCTTAACACAATAGAAAACAGCAATCTCACTAACTCCTTGTTGGCTAAAGAGGCTCAACAATTTGCTTATCACAACACAAATGAACAATACTTGAGCAACAAATAGAAGGCACAATAGGCTCAGCGTTTTGTTCTCATAAGCACGGTTTAAACTAAGTGAACTGAAACTAAATAACAACTTGCTGCAATTCAGGGCTCGCAATTTGCTATGACCAATAACCGATTAAAGAAACTAAATGAGCAAAAGGCTCTTATTTATAGAGAAGCGAGGAGTAGGGAACCCTAAAAATCTCCTTGCTTTCACAATCTAGGGCTTGCTCAGCAAGCAAGCTTTATTGCTAAATCTAGAAAGATAAAACCCTAAAAAGCAGAAAAAGCGGGAAACGCCAACTATTACATCTTATCTTCTTTCTATCCTCAAAGAATGGATAAGGATTATTCCAAGAATAGAAAGAAAGCGGGAAAGAAAGCTTCTAGAAGAAAGCTGCTTTAAAGCTCGATCACATCCGCTAGGAAGTTTGAGACTGTGTCCTGGTTCGGTGCATCTATGCCATCAACAGCAAAACACCGCTTTTCAAGAATATCTTCAGCATCTTCAATAGATCTCAGGAAATCTTCAACCTCATTGGCCCCTTTATTGAACTTTGCTTACATCACTGAAATATGACCTATCCTTCCGCCAACTGGGCTGCAACTATGAATAACATTCTGGAACTGATTTTGCACCTCCTCAAGCCCGACGTAAGAACCATCTTCAAGACTGTACTGAGAGGGGATCTCTATGACAAATTCACTGATGAAAAGGAGAGCTTCAACCACCCTTTGTCTATAGGCGATGAATTCTTCAGATATCCTCTCATAGGTTTTAACTTTGAAAACATGACGTTCTCTCCATGCAAGGATTTGTCTTTATGCATATTCCACATCTTTTCACATTCATCCCTCAAAAGAGTTACACTTTCAGGCCACGGGGGAATGGAAAAACACTTTTCAACCATATCAGGCTTTAGACTGCAAATCAACCTACCATCTGCTGACTGGATCTCCCTAGTAGCCGGGTTGTAATGCTTAATGCAAGCGATTACGAACTCAAGGCTCTGAACTGATATAGGAATAGACATTGCTGCGAGTCGGAATGACCCGGTTCTTGATTGAAGTGTTGCCTGCTCTCTCCAAGGCACGTAGGGTCGAACACCGGCTTGACATGATGCAAGTCTGTCTCAGCTGTTTTGATGTAATTGTGAAAAAGTGCTGATTCGGACTTGAAAACATTAGGAGTGTACTCCATTTCAGAAAACTTGAAGAATGACTGTAAACTCGCCTTGGTTCAGACAAGTCTTGTGCAATTTCTATTTTTAGAATGCTGATTTTTATGCTTCAACGGACGAATTTTTTGAGAAATTTTCTGAGATATGGGTTTTGTTAGAATGGCAATACAAGACAACCCAGATCGTCCGTTTTTGAAAATCTTGAATTTTGAGTGAAAAAGCGGCAAACCCTAATTTCTTCAATTTTTCTCGAAAAAAGCTGGCATCTGGGTTTTGTTCAGAATATCGTTAGAAATGGACCCAGTTGATTGGATTTGCAAAACTCTGACGTTTGATTGAAAAAGCGGCTAACCCTAGGTTTTTGAAAAAAGCTGCGATATGGGTTTTCTTCAGAAGACTGATTGGAAAGGACCCAGATGGTTGAATTTTGAATGCACTGAGGTTTTCACTGACATGCAAGATAAAAGAACTTGCTGCAACTTGATGAAGTTTCTTGAAAAATTCTTCAGAAGATAGAGGCAAAAGACCCAGATGACTGAAAAATTGAAAGCCTTGGCCTTCTGCTTGAAAAACTTGATCTTCTGGAACAAAAAGCTTGAAAGAACAAGAGTTTATGCTTGCTGGTCTGAAAATTCTGATGTAAAACCAGCAACTATGGATTCTTGAATCACAAAAATTCCTCAAACTTGCTGCTCCAACTTTCTCCTCTGGATGCTACCTGCAAAAATAATGAAAAATACATTGAAAAGAAGTGTTAAATAGACTTAGGTTCTGATTTAGGTTTTGCTTTTTTTTCTGCTTTTATTTCAAAACCCTAAATCTCAGCCTCTTGAATTGGACGCCATCCTTCTATTCTTGCAAAATTTTGAAATTTTGAAAATCTTCAAAAATCTTGTAAGGCATGGAAATTTGGGCGCCTTTCTCCAAGAGGGGCGCTCAACTTCACCAGACTTAGTCAAAATTTCCACTTTTTCAACTTTTCTTCATTTTAACACGCCACTTCACCTCTGATTTCCCGTTGACAGGTTTACCCGACAGGCGAGCTGAGTGGTTCACTGCAGAGCCGGACTGATTCTGAAGAAGACGTTCTGGAGGCACCTCCTGCTAAAAACTTGATTTCGACCTCCGAATTCACGGGAGGCTTTTCCTTCTAGGGGTGCCCAGTTTCTTCAGTGTTAGCCATTTTTCTAATTTCCAAGTTCTTCATTAACCTCTCTTCCACAGATGATCTTATTAAATCTTGAGCTCCGGGCGTCGGATTGCTGAATGGCTGTGCTCATCGCGAAGCTGACGGAGAATGAAGAGGAGTCCTCTGGAGACACGACGGTCAAAAAGTGAATTTTTACCCTTCAAAAGGTTGGGCACCTATCTTGACTGGGGGCGCCCAATTTACCAACACTTAGTTTATTTTTTGACTTTTTTCACTTTTGCTTTTTGGATTTCTCTTTTCAACTCTCATCGGACCCTCTGTTCAGCCTTTTGAATCTGATGATTGCGAGCTCCGTTTGTCGTGCTGAATAGCTCACTGCAAAGCCAGTTGAATTCTAAAGGCATCCCGTTGTAACTTCGACTGCAAATTCCTCTGTTTGCACCCTTGAAAAGTTGGGCGCCTTTCTCTTCTTAGGGCGCCCAGTTTCTCCAGACTTAGAAAAATTCTCAATTCAATCTTCTTCAAGTTTCAGATCTTCATTTTATACCTCCACTTTGACTTGAATTTGCTGGAGACTGTATCGTCGGATGCTCTGACGGGGATATCCATCGCGAAGCTGACTGAACACTGAACAACTTCTATTGGGGATCCAAACCCTAATTCACTCATCTGGTGACCTAAAAAGGTGGGCGCCTTTCTTCAACAGGGGCGCCCAAACTTAGCAGACTTAGAAAATTTTCATGACTTTTCAATCTTCTTTCTCAATCCTCGTGCATGTTCATCATTTTACCTTCTGCCAGAAATTTGAATGCTAACATTGACGCCTGGCAGTCAGATGACCTCCATTGATGACCTTGGAACTCCAGATATGCTTCTGAAAAAGCTGAATAGACCCAGTAGGGCAAAACTGATTATTTTAAGATTCTGACTGTACCAGCCTAATACGGACACATTTTGAGCCAATCAAAATCAGTTCGGACCCTGTCGGACCAACTTTCTATTTTTATAAAATTTTGCCAGTATCCGTTTCAAAAGAAACCCAGAAAACTTTACTATTTCGAGAAAATTTCTAAAAATAGCAGTTTTCCTAAAATTTAGGGATGAAAAACTGAGATCTGGGTTTTGTAGATTAAGCTACTCTTAGCAGACCCAGATCGTCAGAAATTGAAAATTTTGTGTTTTAACCCTCCATGCAAGACATGCACACCCAAATTTTGACCTTTTTGACTGTTTTGACAAGACTTTTACTCATTTCTTCAAAATGTCTAAGTGTAACAAAAATTTTAATTTTGGGGTACAACATTGGCTCTGTTTGGGGACCATGGCGGATACTTTCGGCATAGGAGAACCATAGAATCTCTGAAGTTTTAAGCTTAGACCAGTGCCTTGTCCATTGGGTATCGGAGTCAGCATCATTTCCTAATCACCTAATTTGCAGGACATTCCTTAATCACCTATAACCGGACTTCCTAAAAATCACCTAATAGTTGGACTTCCCTACTAATCACCTAAAACAAGACTCCTAATCACCTAAAACACGACAGGACTGTTACGGAAAGGGGAAAAACAACATAACGAAAACATCACGGAAAGGGGAAACACATCACGAAAAGCAATGAAAAATATGTACAAAGATTGATTTCGAGAACTTACTCCACCCCCGGAGGGACGAAGTGCTTCAGATACTGCCCGCTGTGTGGTAGAGGGAGGAGACTTCCATCCAAGCGCGAGAGAATATAGGTGTTCTCTCCGGCGAGCTCGTGAATTGTGAAAGGTCCCAGCCACAAGGAATCAAATTTCCCATGCATTCCCTTGGGCTCATGTCTCTTATCCCATAAGAGGACTTGATCTCCAACCTCGAAATCTCGATGGCGAGCTTTCTTGTCAAAAATTTTCTTCACCCGCTCTTGGTGCTGAGTGATTCTATCTACTACCTCTTCCCTTTCTTCTTGAAGCTTAGTCAGGTACAAGATACGTTTCTGAACAGGATCTGTGAACTCTCCATCTTCTACTGAGGTCGCCAGCTGCAAGGCGGACAACTCCAATGTGATGGGTATCATTGCTTCTGTACCATACAGGAGTATAAAGGGTGAGGTACCAATGGCTCTCTTCGGAGTAATTCTGTCGGCCCAGAGAGCATCATAAAGTTTCTTGTGCCAAGTTCGCTGACTGGAATCAACCAACTTGCGAATGATTGTGACAATGTTCTTGTTTGATGATTCAGCCTGTCCATTACCCTGGGGGTAATAATCTGATGAATGAGATAGTGTAATGCTGTGATCAAAACAAAACTCCATTAGCTCCTCTGATGAGAAACATGTTGCATTATCTGTCACAATTTTGCGAGGCACTCCGAAGCGTGTGACAATGTTTTCCTTTAAGAACTCACACACGACCTCGGACGTAGCTCGCTTGGTAGGAATGGCTTCAACCCATTTAGTGAAATAATCAGTGGCTGTAAGGACATAAATATGCCCCTTGCTGGAACGTGGGTTGATAGGACCAATAAAATCTAGACCCCATTGCTGAAATGGAGCATCTATAACAACTGGCCTGAGAGGAGCGGCTGCTAACTTCGCTTTGCCAACAAACTGTTGACACAACTGACATTTATGTACCCACTCGTATGCATCGCGGAACATAGTCGGCCAAAAGAACTGAGCCCGCAAGATTTTAAAAGCTGTTACCTTTGATGAAAAGTGACCACCGCATGCTTGATTATGGAAAGCTTCCAGCAAGCGCCGTTGTTGATCTTTGGTAACACACAACAAGAATGTTCCGTCAAGGCCCCGCTTGTACAAAACATTGCTGATGATTATATAATTCTGCGCTTTTAGCTTAAGCGTTCTCCTTTGTTGCTTGTTCAGGTGATTTGGACAATCACCGTATGTTAGGTAATACCATATCTCAGTAAACCATTCTCCCGAAGATTCGATCAGCAAGACCATTGGAAGGTCTTCTTTAACTTCAGGTTCAATCTCAGGTATACCTTTGGCTTGAAGTTTCTTATCACCATCTTCCGCCATCAACTGACAAAGACCTCTCCCGCGGACGAGTTTGGTTGGCTTGATCTCCAAGTCATACTCTTGTACCTTTGCGACCCAATTTCCTCTTTTGGAGCCCATCTCCTGTTGAGTTAACACGCTCTTTACTGCTGGATCTGTGACATACACAACGGTGTGAGAATTTAGGATATAAAATCTGAAATTCTTTACAGCTCGAACCACCGCATAGGCATTCTTTTCAATCTGAGAGTATCTTGATTCGCTGTCCTTGAAACTGCAGCTCATGAAAGCTATTGGAGATTCAGTTTCTTCATTTAACTTTTGTGTCAGAATGGCAGACAGAGTATACTCTGATGCATAACAATAAAGGATAAATTCCTTTTCAAAATCAGGACGGACTAGCACTGGAGCTCGACTGATGGCTTCTTTTATCGCTGCGAACGCCTTCTTTCCTTCTTCCGTCCACTTGAAAACTGTCTTCTTCTTCATCATAGCAGATATATCTTTAGTCAACTCAGAAAAATCTGGTACAAATCTTCGTATGAAATTTACCTTACCAAAGAAAGAGTGTACCCCTGTTCTGCTTGTTGGAAGAGACAAACTTCGGATAGCTTCAACCCGGCTTGGGTCAATTCGAGTTCCTTCCTTGGAGACGATGTGGCCAAGCAACTTGCCTTCCGTCACCGCGAAGATAGACTTTTTGGGATTCAACGATATTTTATGATATCTGCATCTCTCAAAGACTTTCCCTAGATGTTGAAAGTGATCTTGTCGTGTCTTCGAGAAAACAGTGAGGTCGTCAAGATAGACAACTATTACTTTATTCTTCAAATCACCAAACGCCAAATCCATGGCTCTTTGAAATGTAGCACCGGCATTGATGAGGCCGAAGGGCATTCTTTCATAGGCAAACGTACCCCACGGGGTTGTGAATGTCGTCTTGAATTGATCTTCTTCAGCCACCGCTATTTGATTATAACCAGAAAAACCGTCCAATAAAGATAGCATCTCTGAACCGGTAACCGTCTATAAAGTGTGCTCCATGATCGGCAAAGGATAATTATCCTTAAGTGATGATTGATTCAGGTTCCTGAAATCGACGCAAATTCTGATTTCTCCGTTCTTCTTGCGCACAGGAACTATATTCGACACCCAAGTGGAATGATGGATCGGTTGATGATCTTTGCATTCACCATCTTCTGAATCTCCGCGTAGATGGTGTCTTGAATCCGCGGATTGTAATGTCTTTGCTTTTGCCTGAAGGGCTTTGCTTCAGGTTGAAGAGGAACTGTGTGAGACAATTTTCTTGGTGTAAAAACTTTCAAATCTTCATATGACCAGGCGAAGACATCTCGGTATTGTTGGAACAAAGAAATGAACTTCTCGCTTTCCTCTGCCGTGCAGCATGTACCTAAATTAACAAGCTTGGGCTTGTCAATTGTACCAATATTGACTTGTTGATATTCGGCAGAAGTTCTGTCACTTGAGTTTCTCTGATCTTGAATGTATCTATCATGCCTGTCAAAAATATTCTCCAAGGAAACTAAACCCTTGGGAATTTTATTTCCTTTCAACTGGATTATGCTGGACTCTAGTTCTTCTGAAATTTCTTTATCTTCAGCAATCTTTGGCGTATCAGAAACTTATGTTATTGCTTCTCTGTGAGTAGATGAACTGCCTTCAAAGAACAATTCCTTGAAATTATCTCCCATAACAAGAAACTCCTTAATGTGTTCATCATCATTAAAGACTTGCCAATTATCACAGTTGTCAGGTACAGCTGGCCTGTATATTAATTCAATGGCAAACGCATTCTGACGAAAGTCAGAATGTGGCATGAAAAGTGAAGCTGATACCGCGAGGGCATCTGCTCTGCTATTTTCTAGACGCGGAATATACTTGATATCAAATGCTTCGAACCAATCTATTGCATTCCACACCCTATTTCTATAATGTCGAAGATGATCTGCTTTCACTCTGAATTGGTCTCTGACTTGCTTTACAACAAGCTCTGCATCACCTTCGACCTTAAGGTATTTGATACCCATATCTTTTGCATTCCTGAGACCTAGTAAAAGCGCCTCATATTCCGCCGTATTATTTGTACATACAAATTGCAAGCGGTATGCAAAAGGATATAATTGTCCTTCAGGAGAAATTATCACAACTCCTGCTCCCGAACCAGCAGTGGAACAATTCCCATCGAACTGTAAAGTCCACAACTTAGGATCATCTGCTGATTTCTCTACGATGCATGCGACCCCTTGACTTTCTTCAGGAAACTCCGACAGCATGGCGTAAGTACCAAGACCTGTTTCTTGATATAAAACTTGAGCTTGAGGATCTTGAGACTTCACGACCGCAAATCGAGATTTGGGTTCTGGTTCCAACTTGAAAGTTCCTTTCTTTAATGGAATATTTGCAAAAGACCAATCCATCTGAAACTCTCCACCGAGGTCCTGTTGATGCGATTTTTGTGACCTCACCAATTAGCCGAAGAACAAAATAGTTTGGGGCTACTCCGTTCTCTCTTGATCAAAGTATTCCGCACGCTAAGATTGCCAGAAAGTTCGTGCGTTCAACTCCAAGGTTCCTTAAGTGCGAATAGACCCAGTTTGGTTGATGTGTATTGCTGTGTTCTTACGAGGGGACTTACACAATTGTTCAGATTCCTTGCAGTTAGCAGCTAATGTACGATTTTGAAGGGGATTCTTACGTGTATGATTTGGGCAATGTGGTTCTTTCCTAAAACTAATCAGAAAGTGCGGAAAGTAAAAGGGGAAAGGGCCTAAGAAACTTATATTCTATTCTAAATGCAAGATATGTGGGGGTTCATTTCAATAGACTTCAACCGGATTTCACCTAGCCTCCGTCGGACAGCCTCAGTAAAATCGGTGCAATCTTCAAGGGAAATAGCGAAAGATGTTCAAGTTATGACTTAACATGCATACACCATCACAACGACGCATATAAGCATATAAATCACAACCGAAGTTAAACTCAATGTAATGTCCAGTTGACCACACAAGGCAGACTTATCATCAACAAGCCGCTAGTGGTATGGAATAAAGCGAAGCTATCTCAATAAAACACCACACACCTAAGTAAGCTACTTGCATGAATTTAATCTACTTGGATACGAAAGGAAGAAGAAACCTTGCTAGCATTTCATGACAAGACGAATTTCACCATCAATGAAAAGATCTATTATCATAAAATGTATTACACAACAATCTCCTCAAAAGTTTTCAAAAGGAAAACTTTCTCTCTTCGTGTTGAAGTATACTACAATGCTACACTATCTAGCTCTAATGCTCTCTCAATGTCTACTACTCCAATGTCTAATCTAATTCTAATTTTCTAATGCCTTACAAATGAGGGGGACTCCCCCTTTTATAGCTAGCCAAGTCCCAAAAGACGGCTAGGGTTACAATTAATAGAGTGGCCAGAATCGTGCCACCTCAGCCCTAACCCTAAAAACTGCCAGAATAGGGAGTGGTACATTAAATGAATCGAAGATTCCCACTCACTCCCAAAAATAGCAAATGCAATAAATGCTCCATATTCAGTCTTCTAGAAGATCTTCGTCCAGTAGTGTGTTCCCATTGGCCTTCTCTCTGACTGCCAACTCAACAAATCTGCTAAGTACGGCCTCAACCTCATGAACTGAAATAGGCGGAACACAATCCAACTGAAACTCTAACACCCATTGGTGAATGCTCATGTGCAACCCGTACAAGATTTTCTCCAAGCAGCTAAGAGGAGTCACAAAAATTGATTGCGGATCAAAGTGGAGATGCTTGATGTTCTCGAGAAATCATCCTGTACAAAGGTCTTAACATCTGCGAAGAAGGGAACCAGCAAACCCCTCAAATTATCAAAAATTATCTCATCTGGACTCAGCCGCCTAGCAAATATGGCCTCGAAGGTGTTCTGAACTCCATCTATGATGTTGGCCATAGCCTTATGTATCCTGGCCGAATCCGCCTGTGCCGCATCGAAGAAGCCACGCCCTGTGATAGCCGAAGAATACCATCGAGAGAAATCATATCGGTCATTCGCCTGAATGACACCTCCATCAATTAGCAACTGCAATGGCACATGCCTCAACACCTCAAGACGCTGGATCACCCTACTCTGATAGATAGAGGCATCGCCCCAAGCATGATCCACCGCATCCATCTGTGTCAAAATAGTAGAGGCCTGCTGAAAGGCAGAGGCAAGGTCCTCCATAAATTTCTTTGTCTTAGTACGAACTCCTGTGACCCATCTATCTGCCTCCTGTGCCATCCTCCCCAACTCTACTAAGCCGCTGATCGACTCTCTAGGAATATCTGCTGGAGGCTCTATCACTGGTACATCCTGCCCTCGGGAACGAGACAACTGCTGAACATATCCAATTAATGCCTTGTGTTCTCGTTTCAACTTCTTATATTTTCCTTCTTTCTTGAACAACCTATCCTTGAGGGCGAGGAAGGAGTTATCACACTCCTCAGCAATCTGAGCACCAGTAGGGCGTCCCAAATCCAAAGTGGTGACCACATAATTTTCAGGAATTGCTTCATTCCGGTCACACTCAACTCGTGGGACAGCTACGTGAAGAGTACGAGAGCCATCCTCATCAGTGGAGATCTTCGAAAACTTTCTTGCCTTCTTCGGTGGAGGAGCACTGATCCGGTTCAAAAATTCTTCCATCTCAACTGTTGGATCAATCTCCTCACTCGGGCTTCTTCTCATTCTATCTTTAAGCCAATCGGGCACCTCATACAGTATATCGAAGGGCTGCTGCTCCTGTGCCTCGACTTCTCTAACCTGTTCAACCTCTTCTTCATTCTGGCGAGGCTCATTGTCCTCAAGTGGCTGAGTATCACCTGACACTATATCATCATCATCGCCATCGTTCATGGCCGCCTCTAACTCCTGCTGAAACTGAGGGTCAGTAATAGTCCCCTCATCATCGTGCTGATCAATCCTACGCGGGTACATTAGCACTCTGGCCAATTGACTCCTCAGAGTGGTGAATATCATCCTGTATCTCCGGTACCTGATTCACTGCAATCCTCTGATCAGCGAATAAAGACACCTCCTGTATGCTTGGAGAACGTGTCTCCAAGGGTACTGCCACTGTGACTCGTGGAGGTTCTGGCTGAACTATTTCTTTCTTTCTGGACTCTGGACCCCGTGTAATTTGTTTCTTCCTTCCTGTGGTGGGCGTCCTGTGATCTCCCATCATATTGTAAGTCAAGGCAATTGACCTACTCTTCA
Source organism: Sequoia sempervirens (assembly GCA_007258455.2). NCBI lineage: Eukaryota > Viridiplantae > Streptophyta > Pinopsida > Cupressales > Cupressaceae > Sequoia > Sequoia sempervirens. The sequence continues at coordinate 268,583 of VDFB02071736.1, forward strand.
ATCTGTTCACTCTCCTGTCAACCCAGGCCCTGGTGAATGTCATAACCGGGATAGAAAGAGTATCCAAATCTGCAACCTCGGGCTCTGACCAATCTATAGGTGGAAGTGGAGTATCCCGAACAGCTGCATAATCTGGATGGACTACATCCATATCCTCGCTAACCTGGTCCGGAACTGGAACTACCTCACACTCCCTGATCAGAGTAATCGGCAACCTAGAGAACATTCTCTTCCTTACTTCAATCTCATCAACTGCATCAGCCCAATAATCTTCTATAGTGGCCTTATGTTTGAATTCTTCCGACAGAACCCAATTGATGTTATGGTGTGGGTCATAGTGCTGTCGGCTAGTATGATATGAGAAATGATAAAACTGAAGCTCACTCTCGGCTTCCCTAGCTGCCTGTATCGAAGGACACACCACATCCGAGTTGCCCATCACAATTGGAAACTCTATCCCTCCCTTTCTTCTTCTTCTTTTTGGATTTTGTCAAAGGCAAGCAGCTGTCTAGATATCTCTAGCATTATTATTCTATCGTTGGGTACTTAGGCAGCCTATATGAAGAAAATCCTTGCAACCCTAATGTAGAAATCTAGGAGTGTATAAACCAGCACCCATACCTTTCAATCAGCTCTTGGGCATCCCTAGAGATGCATTGGTGTAACGCTCACAGGCGACCTAAATTGATGTACATGGTGAATGAATCATTGACACGTTTATAATAGGTTGTGCTCGAAAGGTGCAACTGTGTACACGCCTCATGGATTTTGAACTGATGAGAGCCACAACCGACGGGTTCCTTATAAGAAATTCCTCTGTACCTCGTCATTCGTGCCAACATGTAAACAAGATAGGAGCTCATGTAAAACGTTTTAGTCCTCCTCAGGCTCAGGAGTTGCTCATGTATATTATCGCTGATCATCTCAGCCCAATTGACATAATCCTTGCCCTCTAGCACCAGGTTGATGTAATAAAACATCCAAGGCTCAAAAATGTAGGACTGTGGGCAACCACCAACCCTGCTCAACATCATGATGAGATCACAGTACTCCTGTTTCAGGTCCTCTGCTATGATATGCTTTGGCAACTTCGCACGAGATGGCTTTGGAGTGCTCATCCAGTGAGTGTTAATTGTATCCATGCACCGTTCAAAAGCAGAAGCATACATCCGCTCCGCTCGCTCCCTGGACTTGTAAATCATGTTCCTGTGCACCGGGATCCCGAAAGCTTCACCAATGGCTGCCAGAGTGAGATTGGCAAGCACTTGGCCATCTGGTGACATGATCGACCGGTGTTCCTTCTCGTAGCAGTTGGCGCACTCCATTATAAGCTCTGAGCACTGAATGGCTGGCGGGAAACCAGCAGCTGCATATAATCCACTTCGGACGATGTTGTGCGAAGTAGCTGAAGCCCGATGACTTCCAATTCCAAACAGCCTGTTCTTGAAGGTCTCCAGGTTGACAGAGCCCAGGTTAGTATCCGTCAACTTGCCCAACTTTGAAATGAACTTCGACTTCGGCATGAATGTTTTGCTGAGCTTCTTGATCATAGCCTGTCTTGAGGCACCATTGTCCTTTCCGGTTGTCCTCGCTTCAGCCATCTGCAACATAACAATCATTTATCAGCAATTAAATTTAATAAAATAAGGCATGATAGGGGCTGCAGTCGAATTCTAGAAGCTGCAATAACTCTCGTGTTTGCAAACCTCAGCTTCTTCTCTTGAATATACTCGAACTCCGACACTTAGAACAGATTTCTAAGTGAACTTTGATGACTTTACTTCTCAATCAGCAATCAGCAATTTTAACTATTTCGTATCAGCAATCAGCAAACATCAAGCTAGCAAGTTCGCACTTCTAAGTTCTCAGCTACTTTACTCACTACAAGGCGTCCCTTTTAAATGGCAACTTCAACTAAGCTTTAAACAAATTTCAATTTTCAGCCTCAACACTAGCAAAGCCGCACCTCCTTCAAGCTTTCAGCAATTTCTCAGTAAATACTTCTTTAACCAGCAATGGCGTACCTCTTCCAACCAGCAAGTGAGCACCTCTTGACTTTAGCAAATACTTCTCAGCAACAAATTTAATCAACTCTCAAGTGCGCCTCCTCAGCAAACTCAACTTCTCAGCAAAATTCAAACTTCAGCAACTCACTCAGACTCAGCAAAATTTCAAACTCTTCCAGTCATGACTCGCTGCAATGCTTCACCCTCAGAGCAAGTTCGACTTCCAGCTGTGAAAACAAGTGAAAAACTTGCTCATTTTATAGCTAAAATTCGAATTCTAGAAGAAGTTAATTTTAGCCAGTGCCATTAAACTCCACTACTCCACTTCAAGAATTCGAATTTTCCCTCTCTGGTGTTTCTGACACTTGTCTCCAGTCGTCGGGAATATTATTCTTCTAGAAACTTGACTTTGACTGGCGTTTTGGATTTTGTTTTTGAAAATTTAATTTTAATTCATCATTTTTTTACTCGCCAGCCGGAGCTCTGTTACTGGAAATCGAATTTTAACTCTCTTCTGCTCTGGAAAATTTCATCTTCGAAGAATTTAATCAAAATTATCTAGGCAACTCCCTTCAGACTCATCGTTCGAAGAAAATTCACTTCGAAAACACATTTTATTCATGTTTGCCGTAGAAAATTTAAAATTCTCCCTTAGGAAAATTCACAATTTGAGCATTGATTAAATTCTTCACTGAAAAGGTGTCGGCGAAGCTTGAAAGACTTGGAAATCCACCATTCATCACGAACGTCCAGTACCCAGAAGAAAATTTTTGTCAGAATGTCTCGAATCCATGGGTACCCAATGAACGGGTTCATTTAATTTTTCAATTTTGAACCTTAGAAAAATATTATTTTCGTCATTTAAACTCGTTCTTCGCCTGTGATCACTCTGCGTTGCTCTGACTTCTTGAAAAATTTGAATCATCTTGCAATATCATCGTCTCTGACTTCATCACTGAGAAAAGTTGTTCTTGCTTCGGAAAACTTTATCATCTGAGTTCTAGGCGTATTTTCCAAGGAAAATAATTTTGCCTTAGAAAATATTTAAATCATCTCTTGCATTTTGAGAACTTGCCTTAGAAAAATTTTGATTGCCAGTGGATAGGAATTTTTTTATTAACTTCATTCAGAAGAATTTTATTCATTCCCGGCACGCTTTGCACATTTCATCTTCACTTCCCCCCATATCACTTCACACTTAGGAAATATTTATTCAAAAGCCCAATGCCTTAGAAAATTTAAATCTCACGCCTTAGAAATTTTCTTTTTAACACTTTATCACTCTAGGCGCACAACACTTGACATTTTATTCTCAACGCCTTGAAATATTTCAACGCCCTAGAAAATATTTCTAACACCTTATAACTCCCTTACTCTTGGCGCATATCACACTTTGAGAGGAAATAAAAAAAAACACGCCACACATACCTTGATCACTTTGAACGCCCAACACTTACCATCCTTCACCACGCTTTGGGAAAACTTTCACCTTATTTACCACTTGCATTTACTTTTCACATCCAAATATGGGCGCATTTCTATGTGAGAGAAGGATGAACTTGCCACCACGCCTTGTGACCCTTCAACTTCTACGCTTTTGTCTTCACATGCACAAGTTTGGGCGCATTTTGCCTATGGAGGAGGACGAGATTGTTGACCTTTTGACTTTTCTTTCCCCTTGGGCGCATTTTGATGTGTCTAGTGGATGAACTTTTTCCAACGCCTCAAGAGTGACTCTTCGCCTTCCAAATTTCGTCTTCACATGCATGACTTTGGGCGCATTTCACCCCTGCTACAGGATAAGCTTGCAATCTTGGGCGCATTTTAATGTGTGTGAAGGATTTTCTTCTTCCAACGTTCTTGGGTGACTCTTCACCTTCCAATTTTTTGTCTTGACATGGATGCATTTGGGCGCATTTTGCCCTTGCTGGTGGATAAGAAACTTTGACTCATTTGACTCCTTGCAACCCTGGGCGCATTTCACCTCCTGTGAAGGATAAGCTTGCATCTTGGGCGCATTTGGATGGGGGTGGCGGATTTTCATGCCTTAGAGAATATTTTCAACTTTCCCTCTTTCATTTTGGGCGCATTTCCTCATGCCTGCAGGACGAAAACTTTGACTTTTGTTTGACTTTTCTCACCTTGGGCGCATTTTGCCTTGTGTGAAGGATGAACTCATTTTCAAAAATTTTCTACACCTCTAGCTGAGATGGGCGCATTTCCCTATGCCTGCTGGACGAGACTCCAGACTTAAACGAATTTTCATCATCCTTGCCAGCCTACGTGCTCTGCTATTTATAGTAAGTTCTCTGAATTTACGCCTCTGGCACTCGGAATGGCCTGAAATTTTGAACATAGCATCCTCATGACTTTATCAACCTGTTGGCACTGCCACTTTAGTCACCCTGCTATTTTTAGCCTGTTTCTGAAGGTGGCTTACTATAAATAGTAAGCTCATGTTTCTGATAGCTCCCAAGCTCCGATCGAGTTGAAATTTGAATGAGGCGATCCTCACCACATGACCTGGTGGCTGACACTGACGCATGCACTTGATTTACTATTTTTAGCATGTTTCCAATTTGACTTACTATAAATAGTAAGTGCTCCGTTGACCTGAAATTTCACCAGCAGATGCTGAAGCGCGATCGCAGTGGTTTACATCGGATTTTGAAGATTTTGACTTTGATGCCTATTTTTGGGCCAAAGCTAGAAACCCTAACTTGCATTGCATCGCGCATCAAATGAACTCTGTTTCTCTTCGTTTTTGCGGCACTGCGATCAACTCGTGAATCAATGTTGGGTGGCGGTACCGGGACACACACGCTAAAAATAGCAAGTTCCTTCTTGAGTGAGAATCCTCGTTTGCATGTCACACCATCGCGAAGCTCTCGAAAAACCCATCAGGATTCACCTGACATGCAAAAGAAACCTCGACATGCAAACCCTAAAAATAGCCTCGGAAGGCTGAATCCTGAAAGTAGTCGTCTCGTCTTGCATGTTACATCATCGTGAAGGTCTCGAAAAACCGAAGGAATATCCGGACATGCAAAGAAAAACTCTGCATCTGGACCCTGAAATTAGTGCCGGAAGCCGGACCGCTAAAAATAGTAAGTTGTCCGTTTTCGCTCAAATTTTGCACATGAGTAGCCTGATATGTTCCGAATGCAGTGTGATGATCGGAATCTCAAAATAGCTGATAGATTGCCCTGAATTTCACACTTACTAAAATTAGTAAGTACCATGAATTTGATGAAAACTGGCTGGAAGCCTGCTGGATGTCTGCTGACAACATCGTTAAGCTCAATTTTCAATTTTCTCACTTTACTTGACCTTGAATTGGCTGAAAAGTTCAAAACCCTAATTTTAGACTTGGCCAATATTTCGCGTTTAAGCTCAATGACGGACACAACCCCCCGAAAGACGGACACCAGAAAAGAGACAGAGCGAGAGAGAGAAGAAAACCCAAGCCAAAAGACCGGAACGGAGCAAAAATTAGGGGGTCCCGACTTGAATGGGGCGATGTGTGAAAAGGTCACAACAGTCCTGAGGGCTAACAAGGACATTGGAGGGATCCTAAGATCATTTGGCCTAGACAATTTCAAGTTTAGGCCAAACTGAGTTCGTCTGATAGGGTTTTTGAAGGACTTACTATTTTTAGTAAGTCGGCAGTGGGCAAGGGAATTGATATTTTTAGTATTGGACTTGGAGCATCTCACCAAGACCTTTCCAACGAGCTATTGCACATGGTTTTCCGAGTTTAACTGATATTTTATTTTAATGCCTGAAGATTATTTATAAAGTGACTATTAAATTAGAGTTAATGTTTTATTATAAAGTCACTTTATTTTGAAAGGTCATTTATCCCACATTGGCCAGGTGGATGAGAAAGTCCTAAAAAGAAGTTATATAATGAAGTGAAGAGACTACTTTTGAGTATGTTTGGTATATGCTTGGTTATTACTTTCTCTTGGAGAATTCAGGGAAGCTTTGGCTTTCAGCAGGTTTGAGGACAGAATCCCTCAAGCTTGAAGGCAGTGGACGGAAACCCATTGTTTGTTGGAGATATCATTCAGGTGTCTCACTTTGTGCTTCAGATTCAAGTTATTTCTGAGGGTTTGTCAAATTTGCAGTAGCTGTTGTATTGCTACAAAATATATTTGTATCTGTAAGTTGCCCTAGCTGATTTATTTTTTCAACTATTTTCGATTAAATGCAAAAGTTGGATTAATTTGCAGTTTATTATTGTGCTGAAATTTCATATCTTCAGAAGTTTTTATTTTAAATTAAAAATTTGAAAATTTAGGGCAGAAAATTGGGGGTTTTGAGTCAAATCTAGTTTGGCTCATTATATCTTGGTTCTTCTATCGCTTGTTGTGGAGGAGAAGCATCACTTAGGCACTTTTCCGCCAACCACAAACTCATAATGCCGTCCCCCGCACATCTATCATTCAATAGATGGACCTTCCCTTCGACGAAGAGATTGGTAGAGTAACCAATAACGACAACCAACTGAGCATAGTGTTGTGTCCTACATAACTAGAACTTGTGCAACTCGACAATCTCGAACTAGCATATAATACGGGATCACGGTGAACTGACAGTGTAGGCTCAAGTATCACACAACTAAGTGGAGTCTCGCACATTGCACTACTTTGATCAAAGTGTTTCATTTAGTATGTTCTACTGAGGGTCATTTGTCACATACACTATTTAGGGCTGATTTGACTTAAGGCTATCTTTAGCTATGCATAAGTATTGTCCTTCAATGGGTAAATCCGTCACCCTAGACTAACCTACAACATACTAACCTACTAGTAATGAATCTATTTAGCAAGTAAGTACACAAGCCTGCTCCCAAGCTTATCCTAGGAGTAACACAACCTTTCCGAGTTTAACTAATAACTTAGCTGGGTGTACCTCAAGTGACTCTTGCATTCAATCAAGCCTAGTATACAATAACTAAGTTATAAACCACACCCCTATTATGGAATAAATACAAACACAATTGCATCCCATGTCTAAACATATCTAGTATAACTAAATACCTATGTTGTACCACATGTAACATAACTAAATACCTATGTCAAGCAACCTCTTCGACATATCTAGTATAGTTAAACACTTGTGTCAAACAATCTCTCCTATCATGGAGTACTCAAAACACAAAATTAAACAGCCTAAAAGCTTCATTTCCCGTTTTTCAAAAAAATATTAAATACTTCTACTGCTCAAACAGAAAAGACATTTCATGCAGCATAGGAAAACACATCAATTCCAAGTAAATAATAAGAAGTAGAAATTCCCAAGCCTGTTATCGCTTATCCTTGATAATGATGACAATGCAACCTTCTCCAACAGTAATTCAGCTCAACTCAACTTCCCAACACAACTCCCTTTCCCACTCTTGTTGTTAGCACATTACTCTCAAATTTTAAACAACTCCTCACAAATTCTCACTCATAAATCAGAGTATTATGCTTGGTAATTCTCAGATATGATAAACAGATAATGACATATTCTGTTGGTATGATACACCTCTCTCAATGGAAATAATGGTCACACAAGAATATAGAAATGTGAATGGTTATGAATGGCTGTGAATAATAATCACTCAAGAATGAGCAAGTATAAGAACAATGATAATGGGAATGATGAATGCATTTCAATGAGTTGGTACAGCTATTTATAGAGCAGCCAGCCTCCATAAATTCTATAGTTTTGGCATTTGAATTGACGCCACTCCCTTTCAGCATGATTCGGCTTAAAGGTGGCGGTAGTTCAAGTTTGTACTCAGCAAAAAGCATAATGAGTCGACTTCCCAATTGTGAGCATTCAAAAAGACCATTTCAACTGCACATGGGAAATTTGTATTTCTCTCAAAAATTGCCATCTATAGGAAAGTGAAATAGGGGTGGAGCTGAGTTGGTTAAATGGCGCGAATTCCAGGTGAAAGGAATTTGTCAATGGTGGATAATCAACACATAACCTAAATCGACTACTTTCTGGGTTGAGTCGATTGAATATAATTACTGCATTGGATTTAGTTAAGCCTCATAATTCATAAATTGACTAAGTCAATGCTAGCAAAATTAAATCATATTTCATAGCTGGTAATGCGTGATATTTCATAGAGCCGTGAATGTTCCAAAGTTGAGTTTCATCATAATAAACAATATCGGCATATTTAAGCCAAAGTTTACATACGTCATTAGAAGTCTACATTAAATCAACTATTTTATTAAATCAATAATAAGTCGATTTCCAATGTATAAAACAATATTTAATTTTTATATATATATATATATATATATAAGCATAACGGAAAAATAATTATAATAAACACAATATATAGGATGAGTGCATATATATATATATGTATACATGTATATACCTCTATGTACATGTATATGTAGGTATACCATATCGATGCATCCGTATGACCATGTCCATTTGACAACGTATGCATACATGTATCCAGATCGTAAAACATTAAACCCTACCAGATCGTAATCCCTTCAACAATATACAAATTTAGACTCTTAGCAAGATCAACAACTCATTCATAGATCAGAAACACTTAATCTAATCAACAACGATGAAAGATAAGGAAATGAACACACATACACAAGATAACACCAGATGAAATGACCCCTTTATAATTTTTTCAAATTTTTGCAACAACAATTTCACCCGTCAGTGTTAGCAAAACCAAAACTAGCACTGGAAATGTAACCCTACACCAAGAATGTACACCAAGATCCTAATGACTAGCAAGGTGTGAACATATGGCACCAGGGATCATTAGCCTGTAAACTGAAATGCTAGAAAATTACAATTCAACTCAACCACTTATTTAGCGGGAGTGATTTCATGGCACAGCCGATCAACATGATGAAGAATGCAAGTACATGGAAAGCAAAGTAATGGGCGGCTTGCTAACCCCTTCCACTTGTTCAACGGACAGTACTGAAATTAAAGATGGCGAGGCCTATCTCTTGCGCCAATGGTGGGAATGAAATGCTTGTACAAGAAAGTAAATAAGGCAGCGAGGCCAGCCTTATTCCACTAATAGTGGGAATAGAATAGAAGTTTGTAGAGATATTAAAGAGCTGATCAATACTACTGAATCAACATTATAATATGAAATAGAATCCTACAAGAGCCAAGTATTATAGAAGTCCAAGTGTTGCAAATGATATAGAATGTCTCTCCAACTCCAAAAGACTCAAACATGAAAATCAAGCCAAAACTCCAACTCCTAAAAAATTTGATATATTAGACCAACAAACTAAAAACACACACCAACAACTAAAAAACTCACTAAAATGTTCATAACTCACTCAATACTTCACCAAATAGCATGAAATCAGCTGCAAATGAAAGCAAAGATGATGGCATAGTTCTAGATCTAGAGGCATCCATTGTCAGCTTGGATCTAATTTTGGGCTTCTTTTCTTTCTTGGTGCTGATATGAGCTCGGGCCAAGATGGCCTCCAATCTTGCTTTTGGATCTTTTGAGGTAGGGGTCTTCTTGTCTAGTTGCTTTTCCAACCACTTGGGCATTTGAGACTCTTCCTTGTGTTATTCATGATCACCTTCTTCTTCGTTCCTCCTAACTTCAATCTCTTTATCACCTGGAGTTTCTTGCTCCGTTCTCGTGTCTTCTCCTTCTTCTTCATCAAAGTCCCGAATAAACATTGTGTCTTTGATTGGGGAGTTGGTGGGTGTGCGTTTCTTGGGGCTGTCCTCTTCTTTATAGGTCTTCTCCTCTTCTTCAAGATGTTCTTCTCTATGAGACTCTATCTTAGGTATACATATATGTTCCCATCCAATTCACTTACATCCATTTACGTTACCATCATATCAATAGGTGTGTACATGTGGTATATCTATACATATGCATATACGTGTTGTTAGATCCCATTGACATGCATGTGCATACATATAAATATACTTCCACCTACATCCCACTTATCCATATGATCGTAATAATACAAGAAAGATCTCAGAAACCAAATAGATAAACATCACTCACAAATGCATGTAGAAGTAAACAAGACTCCTAATGCAAACATACAAGCTATGGATGACTTAACTATATTCCACACAAACTGACTCGGTTTACTCAATCTAATGTGGCATGTGTATGCTTAGATAGTTACATGTACTGGTTATTCACAACAATAAGCAACATATATAAGCATCTTCAAAGTTAGAATAACAATAATTCAATAATCATCTATTCACATATATGCAGTATTTCACCATGAATAACATCAATTGAGATACCATCATATGAAACAACATCAAATGAGATAATAGTCATATTGATAACAAGGTACAAGCATCATTAATTCATCTCCAGAATTCACATTACATTCACATTACATTCACATTTACCCTATGTAGTAATAGTAAATAGTAACCTCACTATTTGGGGTGTAACATACTTCCCCCCTTGTGAAACATCGTCCCCAATGATCTATAGCCTTTTAACATACTGTTAAAGTTATATAAAGTTTTACTTACTATTCTCGAAATACGTAAGATTTTTAAAACATTCATCCTATGTAGCAATCTTGTCCTTACTGGACCTTGCTTCGAGTGCCCTCACTATTGCATAGGGAAATATTGTATGCCTCACACATACTTACTCTCCCAAAGAGCGTTATTACACTATCATATATACATATCCTAGATACAATAGCAACTATACATAATACCTAAGACATAGTGTTTGGAAATCATTGGTCCATGAATTTATCCTTAGTATAATCCAAATGGATAAGGAATGTCGGTGCATTGTACACTAAACCATAGGCCCCATCCTTCCCCTTTGGTATTTACACTTTTAGACAACTCATGAACCAAGTCCGTTCATCACTTACACATCCATTTTCCTTACCATAAAGTACATTCTCTTGATTACTAGTCCATCCCGAGCATAACATTGCTCTTGGACACTTGTCAAATCTCGATACTGCTTTATACTTAAGCTTTGTATCGACAAAGTTTCATCGATCACTTCGATCTATTACTCCTTTTTGACATTCTATCAAGTCTATGGTTTACCCTATTTCTAAGCCTATTTCAGCTTAATAGAGTTTCCAACTTTCCTTTCCATATAATGGTCCAAATCTCAATGTTAGAAGTTTATAAATCATTCAAGATTTAGTCTACCATTTTCGCTTATTTGACTATAATAATATATTGCACATTCACTCAATTGAATGTTTCATAGTATGATGATGGTTTACACCACCCTATCATTATTTGCTTGTTCAAAACTGAAATAACCTTCTCAGGAATACCAAGCAACTACTTCCCACAATATATTATTTAGGACCAAAATCCTATAAGTCAAGTTTCCAAATAGCGTTGGATACTTTGGTGAGTTTGTCCACTATAACATTATGTTAGTTCAACTAACATAGATAGTTTGATCTGTCTTGTGTTCTACCATTTTCCCTTTGGAATCTCAAGAGAGTATACATGTCCTACCAATGAGGACATCTGGTCTTCATTTCCTGGCATACTAAACAACAACTTATTACATTTCGTGCAACTTCTTACTCTATCTTTTCCTAGGTAATAGTGGTTTCTCATCCAACAATTCCCTTTGTCGTTCCAATGTCCTAACTTTGACATTAATTTCCTCATTCCATTGCTAAATCTTCCAAAATTTTGGGTACATAGGTTCTTTTATATCCAATAATAGTCTATTCTTTGACTAAGTGAAAACCTATTTTACGATCTCACACTATCTTTAATTCCCATGTAATAATGGTTATAAGTTTGCAGAGATGAATCCCATTTATTTTAGGACATCCATACTGTGGATATCTTCTGTCCTCAGATTATTTTAAAAGATGTAATCCATCTTTCAACTCAATCTAATTTTCCCGATAAGAAATGGTACTAATTTCGAGTATTAATCCTTGTTCAATCATGTTGGTCCCTAGAAGATATCAGATTTAGTTGCATATCTAATTACCAAGCATGAATGTTTCTTGTTGGTTCCATTGATTGTCTTAATCAAAGTAGAGTCCCAACTTCAGTGTAACCTAGTCGAGTACAAGTAACAACCCCAATGTTCTTCTCCGTAAAATTTTTCAACATTTCGTGCTAAGTGAAAATTGTATGATGTCACAATATAACAATAGATGCTTCCCTTTGAGAGTGTATCCCTTTTAATATAAGAGCCACTCAAAGTAGAGTTTTGTCAACAATATAACTTCCTTTCTAGAGTGTAAAGTAGTTAACCAAGTAGCTACTTTAACTCACTAGGTATCTCACCTAAGTTTTCCACTCATATAGAATTTCCTAAGCTCAAGTGATTTACACATTCTCATGGGCAAATCTCAATCTCAATATTCCCTTCCAATTCTTAGGATAGAGTCCTCAATCGTTGACTAGTCCAATGTTATAGGTTTCTCTTCCCCTATATGTTCCAATCAAGACCAAATGTACAACTCAACCAAATAAGTTATTGCCAACTTATGGGTATAAAAGAGTAGTCTAGTACATAACCCAACTCAATAGATTAAATCTTATCCTAACGTCTCTCTCTTTATTTGAATGAACTTCTTGCCCCAATTAGGTTATTCTAAACTTAGGGTTTCGTTCAAGAGTATGGTAGTGATCAAGTGATTAATCAAGTAAAGATAATTGATGCATTTGCATAACGTCGCATCCTATTTTATCTTTCATACCATCTCTATGGCTTAATAGCTAAACCTTCTCATTTCCACGTTTCTGAGCATAGTAAGTTACAGTGTCGAGTCGCTTTACAACATGGATATATTTCATAATATGTAGTATTACTACTTATAAATAACATCGTTATCTAAATTCTCCATATAAAGTATATAGGAGTGTAGAGACACTTTCTTCCATTCACGAGTAACCTAGATCTTCCTTTGCCAATCCCATAGACAATGATTTTCCTTATCATGATCAAATTATCCGCCTATCCTTTTTTAAGGCATCCATGATAATATCGTTTGATCTTCCAATCAGATAATTATAAGGTATGGGATGATAATAGATCATAAACCTTGACCTTTCCATTTATCTTACTCCAAAAATCTTAATACCTTTTCCTTGTGGTCATAAAATGTATGACTAAATTATCATCATGACTTGCGAAGAAGTCATTGGTTCTTCCAAATTGAAAACATATCCACATTTTTCGTTGGGCGGGGTACTTAACTCGAGTCAATCCACTCTCTTCCTTCCCCCCTTAGTGTTTTCCAACTTTTGATCTATTCAAAGTTGAACTCCTAGCAATACTTGCTTCTTTGTAAAGATTTGTCATTCCTTGTTGTTTGGCTTTCCATTGCCTTTTTCTTGCCTCATGGTATACCTCGTATATACTTTTTCCAAAAGCCAGATTCATCGTTGTTTTCTATCTCATAGATTTCGACATTTTGGATCATCCACTAGGAGATCTAATGAATAATCAACAACTTTAGAAGTTAAAGAGGCACACTAATATTCCCATCTTCTTTCCAATATCCCTTTTGGTGGAGGAATATCCATGTTCATAAGCCTCTTTTGTTGATGTACTTTTCATCTTAGAACATTGTTTTCCTTGCAACTTCAATTGATCTGACACATAGTGTCTTATTGTATTCCATTTCCTTTTGGAACCTCTAAACCAATTCTGATTTTCACGGACATGTTGGTGAGTTCATCTTATAACTCCAATCTATCTATGTACTTATTCAAACCTTTGGTCAAACCGACCTAGTTAATCTTGCCTACAATCACCTTTTCAAGTGACTTTATTCCAATGCTTGGAATCTTATTTTCTCATAACCTTTAGAGATACCAAAGTTGTTTGGTCTTGTTCTCTCATCTTAATCAAAACTCCAATAATCTCATTGATTGTGGTTGGTGGAACCTTGCCCACGTCGTTGATTACTTCTTTCTGACCGTTCCAACCTTTTTCTCTTTTCCTAGGCACTAACTCTTTTCTAAGTAGCCGGTTCAGGTTTGGGTTCGCGGGTTCGGTTCGCCGGTTCGGCAAAATTTTTTGGGGGGTGGGTTCGGTTAGTCTTGGGTTCATTAGTACAAATTACAAAAACATGTATATATATATATATTTATATATGCAGCCTAGAAGCAGAATTCAGAATTAGGATTAGAATATCACATAAATCATATAAACAACAAAACCATCATAAACTTGAATGCCATTTAAAACATGCATGATAAATATAATAATATTCATTGTTCAAACTTTAAGTTCAATATTACAACACTTTTAAAGTTTTACTTTTAATCATCAAATGGATTCTCTAAATCATCCATATCAATGTCAACATTGACATTAGATGAAGTAGGAGGACTAGATGAATCACAAGTAGTGCCAATGGCACCATCACTAGCACTACTATTGTGCCCATGCTCCTGTTGGATATCCGACTCCTCATATGCAATATGTTGGGAACTGCAAGCATCCAAGTCAGTATCCTCTGGCACTATATCCCACAACTTCGTCTCCCCTTCCTTGTAGTTAGGTTGTTTGTGTGAAAGGAGACGCAAGTTGGAATGCACATATACTAAGTTCTCCGCTTTTTTTGACAGCAATTTATTGCGCTTTATTGAGTGGATGAAAGAATATGTGCTCCAATTCCTCTTAGATGTGGATGAACTAGCAACCTATGAAGACAAAGTAAACAATTAAAAAATTATAAATGAAATTATGAAACTTTTAAAACTAAAATATGAAAATTTATTAAACTTGTGATAAAATTTTGATTGCAAGGGGCTGCAAATTTTGGAAGTATTGTCCATGGAAGTACCACCAAGAATGAGCATCCTTTAAGAACCTATCACGGGAGGCATCAACATCTAGATGATTTGAGCGCACAAAATCAGTGAACTCATCCGTGACCACACTTCGCAAATCTCGATCAGGGAAGAGTCTCACAAATGCTGCCTTGTACCCTTCAACCACTTCTAAATCTCTATATGGAGGAAGCCTTTCTGGTTGTGAAAGAAGCTGAGAGCTGTAGTATTTTGGAGTCAATGCAAAGGCAAGAAGGTGTAATGGAGTTGTCATTTTGTTCCATCTTTCTTCAACAATTGTTTGCACTTGTTTGAAGAAAGTCTCTTTAGGGTCTTGCTCTCTTGCATTTATGGTGCACTTGATCTTCTCAATCATTGAGTCTATACCATCATATATCTGTCCAATGCATGGCTTGTCCATGTCAGTATAGTGAATCATACTCAAAATGGGCTCGGTGAAGCTAAGGAGATACTCCACATGATCCCACCATGAGTCATCTAATATCATGCTCTTAATTCTTCTTGCTCTTTCAGTGCTGCTTTGCCTCCATATAGACCAATTGGTGCTAATCACCATGCTAGAAAGTGCCTGCCTAACTTTCACAAGTTGTCTCAAGACGATTGTATTAGAGGCAAAACGGGTTTCTGCAACCTATTGCAAATTAAAAAAAATAATTAAAATTTAAAAATAAACTTTAAAGAAGAATTTAAATTAGAATGCACAATCAAATTATGAAAATCAGAAAATGACAAATGTAAATATTACTCCTCTTACCTTCAATAGCTCCAATTTTGAAAATGTTCTAAAGATCCCTTGAGACAAGTGGTGGTTGGTGACGAACATCTGAATGTCCTCAGCCTCAGTATACAATTGTTTGATCCATTCAATTTTATTCCCAATCTTTTGCAACATAAGATTGAGTGAATGGACCGCACAAGGTGTCCAAAAGATATGTGAATATCTTTCCTCAACCAACAACCCTGCAGCTCTACAATTCTTTGCGTTGTCCGTTACAACTTGAACAACATTGCGGGCTCCCACTTGCTCAATGGCTGCAATAAGAATATTAGCAATAAATTGCCCATCTTTTACTTGCCCCTTTAGGGGACACCGCTATGACATTGATCAAAGGCCGATTTTTTGAGTCCTTCCAACCATCTGAAACAATGGACACACCTGTCTCAACCCATGAATCTCTTATAGGCTTCAATGCATCTTCAACCAACTCCACCTCCTTTTCCAATAAAGTGCTACGCACCTTCTCATAACCCGGGCCCTTGTACCCTTTTGGAGCTTCATTAACCGTGCTCAACATCTCTTTCCAATATGGAGAACGAACAACATTAAAAGATAATCCATTGGCATATATGCATCTTGCTACACATTGGTCGGCAAGGGCTCTACTCTCATTTTGAAATGCAACTTCCAAAGGTCCCTTTGCTCTCTTGTTTGCAAAAGGTTGTGCACTTTGAGCTTGAAGATTCAAAATGGTCATAAATGGGTGGTCTTCTACCACAATATTGGGATTGGGATTAGATGGGGGTTGCATTCCCTTTGATTTTTTTTTTAACAAAGGGTGATTTCCTTTTTGGGCTTCCCATTGATCTGCTGCTTCTTGCTCCATAATGTATTTTGCAACTGTCTTAGGTGGAATAGGGGCATCTTTCTTTCCAAGGCAAGGTGAGATACCTTTTCCACTTATGCCACACAAATGTGCTTTCACCCTATGGTATGAACTAGAATATGCAACTTCACACCCATTGCATTTCCAAACATAACCACCACCACCTGGAATCTGTTTTATCATTTCAACATACTGCCATAGAGGAGAATTTGCACTTGTTTTGAACTTTGGGTTTGGTTTAGCTACGGAGCTGGAGGTAGAACCCATTGACATTGTGCTTCCTATGGCAATTTGTTTTGCAAACAACACATTCAAAATTTGAATGAAAACAAAATATAATAATTTTTTAAAAATTAAAACCTAGCTCTTTTGAATCTTGCACAATGTATACATTCATAGAAGAACATAAAAAAAAAGAAGAAAAACAAAGTTTCTGTTTGTAAAACAAAAAAAAGAATTTAAAAACTCAAAAAAAATGAGAAAAACTTACCTCTTTGCAAAAATATTCTTCAACAATCTTTGTGGCAGCCAATGAACACTTGCAAATCTGTAGGAATGGCAATGCAATTGTTTATAGAAGCTTCAACAATCAATATTCAACTCCTTTTGTCAATCCAACAAGTTAAAATAAGAACTCAGCCTCTTGGAATGAAAATGCTTGTTTGCAAAACAAATGAATGAAAATAAGGTAGTTTAGGTGTTTAATTTGTTTTAGAGGTCACTTTTTGGGTTCCCTTGGGCGTGGGTCAAAGTCAAACTGAAGGAAATATTAAAAAAATACAAAAAAAAATGCTTTTTGGTTGCCCAGACGTGTGGGTTCTCATTGGGTTTGCCAGGGTTCTGCTCGGGTTCTCTCGGGTTCTTTATCGGCGAACCAAGCCTCCAATACACGGACCCTGGTCGAACCCACAGAGGGACCGGACCAGGACCTGAACCCAGTGCGAACCCGGACCAAGTCCGAGCCCAGAACCAGGCGAACCGGCTACATAGACTCTTTTCTTGCAAGATCTTATCCTTACACAAGAATTAGATTTATGTCAAGAGTTCTCCAACCTTGTGGATAGCTCCTTTGTTGACTTTCTACTTCGATCTAATTTATGCTGACATTGCATACACATAGATTTGTAGTATTCACTTAATCCAAAAATTCTTGACTCTTTACAACTACAAGTTCTTACTATAAAAGGGTTATCTCTTTTCTACTCATTCCCTTAGAGTCATATAACTATATTTAGGATAAGATATATATTGGTTATTCTTCCTAACCTTCCTACACAACTCGATTGCATAATCTTCCTCAATCCAAGTGATATCATAAGTTGTTGATTTAGGAGTTCCTACTTCTGGGATGAATCTTAACTAGTCCCAATGTACACAAGTTACTAGGGATCTCATCTTCCTTTTCACTTCCCTAAGTTCTTTTTCTCTTGCCGTTATGGCACAAGAACTTTTCAACCATTGTCTTTTGATAAGGTTTACGCATTGTTTCATAATGAGCTCATAGGTTTCAGTGTAGAACCCAGTAGCTGTGATACCACATGTAACGTGCCAATCCTTCAGTGCAGTAAAAATTTCTAAATTTACATCATACAAGTAAATAAACGTGCTAACAAGTCATTGTAATAAAATTTTTCTTTCTTTTATTGAATTCATGCAGCATAGGAAAACACATCAATTCCAAGTAAAATAATAAGAAGTAGAAATTCCCAAGCTTGTTATCGCTTATCCTTGATAATGATGACAGTGCAGCCTTCTCCAGTAGTAATTCAGCTCAATTCAGCTTCCCAACACAACTCCCTTTCCCATTCTTGTTGTTAGCACACTACTCTCAAGTTTAAGACAACTCACAAATTCTCATTCATAAATCAGAGTATTATGACTGGTAATTCTTAGATATGATAAACAGATAATGATGTATTCTCTTGGTATGATACGCCTCTCTCAGTGGAAATAATGGCACACAAGAATACAAAAATGTGAATGATTATGAATGGCTGTGAATAATAATCATGATTATGAATGGCTATGATTAATAATCACTCAAGAATGAGCAAGTATAAGAACAATGATAATGGGAATGATGAATGCCTTTCAATGAGTTGGTGTGGCTATTTATAGAGCAACCAGCCTCCATAAATCCTACAGTTTTGGCATGTGAATCGACACCACTCCCTTTCAACATGATTCAACTTAAAGGTGGCTGAAGTTCAAGTCTGTACTTAGCAAAAAGCATAATGAATTGACTTCCCAATTGCCAGCATTCAAAAAGACCATTTCAACTGCACATGGGAATTTCGTATTCCTCTCAAAAATTGCCATCTACAGGAAAGTGAAATAGAGGTGGTGCCAAACTGGTTAAATGGCGCGATTTCCAGGTGAAAGGAATTTGTCAATGGTGGATAATCAACACATAACCTGAATCGACTACTTTATTGGGTTGAGTCGATTGAATATAATTACTGCGTTGGATTTAGTCAAACCTCATAATTCATAAATCGACCAAGTCAATGCCAGCAAAATTAAATCATATTTCATAGCTGGTAATGCGTGATATTTCACAGAGCCGTGAATGTTCCAAAGTCGAGTTTCATCATAATAAACAATATCAACATATTTAAGCCAAAGTTTAAATACGTCATTAGAAATCTACATTAAATCAGGAATAAGTCGATTTCCAATGTATAAAACAATGTGTAATTTATATATATATACATATATATATAGTATATATATAATATACATACATATATATATATATATATTTAAATACCTCTGTATATATGTATATATATATATATATTCATTAAATAAATACATATATTGTAATCCAGTCAGCATACATCTGATATATATATATATATATATAAGCGTAACGGAAAAATAATTATAATAAACACAATATAGAGGATGTGTGCATATATATATATATGTATACATGTATATACCTCTATGTACACGTATATGTACGTATACCATATTGATGCATCCGTATGAGCATGTCCATTTGCCAACGTACTCTTGTAATGATATGCATATTTATATGTTCCCATCCGATTCACTTACATCCATTTACATTACCATCATATTGATAGGTGTGTACGTGTGGTATATCTATACATATGCATATACGTGTCGTTAGATCCCATTGACAGGCATGTGCATACATATAAATATACTTCCAACTACATCCCACTTATCCATATGATTGTAATAACACAAGAAAGATCTTAGAAACCAAATAGATAAACATCACTCGCAAATGCATGTAGAAGTAAACAAGACTCCTAATGCAAACATACAAGCTATGGATGACTTACCTATATTCCACACAAACTAACTCGGTTTACTCAATCTAAGGTGGCATGTCTATGCTCAGATAGTTACATTTACGGGTTAACTGACCAAGATCTTCTCCCGAGTGATACTTCTCCTCCCTTTGGAGAAATGATCATTTACCTGCAACCACTAACACATGCCTTGGCAGTCAATTGTTCACAATAATAATCAACATAGATAAACATCTTCAAAGTTAGAATAACAATAATTCAATAACCATCTATTCACATATATGCAGTAGTTCACCATGAATAACATCAACTAAGATAACATCAAATGAAACAACATCAAATTTGATAACAGTTATATTGATAACAATGTACAACCATCATTAATTCATCTCCAAAATTCACATTACATTCACATTTACCCTATGTAGTAATAGTAAATAGTAACCTCACAATTTGGGGTGTAACATTATAAAATGTCTTGGTTGAGGTAAGGGTTTACTCGACTTATTGTTCTAGAGTGCAGTGATTGACTAAGGGTTAAGTACACAACTTGCATCTAGTGGGGAATTCATAGTGGGGAGATCCATTTAGTGCAACTCAATCTCATGGATACAAAGGGAGGGTTAAATTTCTTTGGGACTGTTCTCACAATAAAGTTGCCGAGTCCACTTTGTTGCACCCTTGCACCTATAAAACCACTCTAATTTCTCACACATGTCAACACGAGAATGTTAGCACTTGGTTAGTTTGAAATGTAACATACATGTATCAATACAACCATGTCGTAAACTAAATGGAACCAATTAGTTCATAACCTTTTTAGTTACTCAACAATTGTAACAATTAGATTAAAGTATTATGTCTATAGCATTAATTATTAAATCTATACAGACATTCAAAACCGTCAAGTACGATTACAATTTCAATGTTAGGTATTCTGCCTTAGTCCAAATTACATTGGGACATCAGGTATTTAACACAAAAAGAAAGTATAGAGCTTGCAGGGATGTGACATGGGCAAAAAATTTAAAGGGTTAATTTGATGATGGAGGAGAGGAGGGAGACATGGGTAAGGACAAGGTGGCTCAATCTTCATGGATAGTTGGACAATATCAGATACCGCCACATATCCTTGTCATTGTTTTATGCTAGGATGGTAGCTATTGTTGGAAGGCTATAGATTGTTCAAGAAAGTGTATAGATGTTGACTCAGTTCAACATTTTGAGAGATGCCATAATTGAGATTGGAGAGAAGAATGTTGTATAGGTACTTTCTTTTTTGAACTTCTCTTTTCTTTTGAATGTTTAAAGTTTGGCATTTGCTAATATATTATTGGTAACAACACCTACAGGTGCTATTGGATGGCCTTTAGACACATATAAATAGGCCTATTGGCCAAACATTGCAATTTTATGTTTTTTTGTCAAAGTTATTTTGTGCAGTGTTTGGCTGACATGACCATTTTATGATTTTTATGTTCCACTATT